>JANAVB010040817.1:11339485-11576985 GCA_029216955.1 Iris pallida | reverse complement strand
CTCCCCTCCTTCCCCTCTCGAAGCTCCCGTCGCCTCCGTCTCCCCTCCTTCTCCTCTCGGAGTTCTCCCGGCGACCGCCTCTCGCTGCAGGACCTCCCCACAGCGGTGTGCCCCTCTCCGGGCCCGCCCGTTCTTCTCGTCGTCGACGGCAGCGGGGTCCGTCCACCTTTTCTCCCGCCATCCGTACCTGCCCCGACAGCGACACAACCTCCCTGTCTCCGTCGGGCTCCCAGCCGCTCCTTCCTCTCGGGGTCCTCCCCACCTCGGCCGCCCGCCCCCGGTCTGGACGGCGGAGCAACTGGCTCTTGTTGGCGTCGCAGGCGCCGGGATCGCGCAGAAGCTCTGCTGGCCCCCCGGCCATCTCCCGGCCACTCCGGCCGCACAGGGAGCTGCCCTCCCCCTTCGTTAGCCTCGCCAAGGCTGCTCGATAGGCAAGCCCTCCCGTCCTCCCAACGCAGCTTCCCGCCCATTTTGAATTCGAATTCGAATTCGGCTTCAGTATCCTTTCCCCCCTCCTCGGGATCCACAGAGATCGGGTCATGCGCCCACGTCCTCGTAGACAGGGCATGCGCCTAATCCGCCCCTAATTGCTATGCGCCACCCCCATCTATCCTTGGCGCCGCAGCCACGCTAGACCATGCGCCCCTCCTCCATGTGGGCAGTCATGCGCCCCACAGCCCGGGCTCAGGACCGTCCTGCCCGCTTCAAGGGTCTCGGGACTCAGCCCAGCTCTGAGACACCATGCGCCTCCTGGACCCACTGCCTGCGTCCTGCGGGAGCCGAGCAATGCGCCTTCTACTAGGCACACCCCTCATGCGCCTCCCCCGCGTGCGACCCCCTATGCGCCTCCTCCGTTGGCCGCATACGCAAGCCCCTCTTCCTTTATTGTCGGCTCCTTAGCGGAGGGCACCAACTTCCAAAGTGGCGCGCCTACAGCCCACCCCCCGCAGCTGCCACTCGACAACTCGTTCCACCCACAGTGCCCCCTACTTCTCTCGCAGGCAGGGTAGCTCAGCTAGTTTCTTGCGCGGACGCCCTGAGACCGGATCGCTTAGCTCATCTGGATCCCCAATGGGAGGACGTAGAGCTAGGTGACATAGAGTTCCAGGCCCCGACAGAAGGTCAGAACATCCATATTCCCTTCTCCTAAGAAGAGATTTTCTCTCTCGCCAGCAGCTTCGCAAAAACCTTTGTCTTGAAGTTCCAGGCGGGCTGCCCAAACCTCTCCACTGTCCGTGAGACCATCTCCGGCTGGGGGATAACTTCAGCCTTTCAGGTGGCACCGTTAGACCCAAAATACTGTTACCTGCACCTCTCTTCTGCAGCAGACTACTCCAAAGTTTATGCGAAAGGCACCACCATAATTGGTTCTCATAGTGTTAAAATTGTCAAATGGACCCCCAACTTCGACCCCAAAGTCGACTCGACCATTATGTCGGCATGGATCACCCTCCCCAACTTGTCTCTAGTATGCTTCTCTCCACTGGCACTCAAAAGGATAGCCAACTCATTTGGAACCCTAGTGGCCATCGCCGAAGAGACCCGAAGCCTCGCCAAAGGTCACTTCGCCAGAATCTGTGTGGAACTGGATCTATCATCAGATCCCCCAAAACAAATAGAGCTCCAACTCGCCGACAGAACGTACTCCTAGGCTCTGGTATATGATAATAACATTATCTACTGCCAACACTGTCAGCTCAGAGGACATCATACCAGGCACTGCTACAGAGCCCACCCGGAACTGAAGAAACCAGTCACATGCAAGACCTCACCACTCCAAAAGGACCAATCCAACTCGTCAGAGCCCTTCCTTCCCCTTTCCAACTCTCACAGCCGTTTCGCCGAAAGTGAAGCTTCACCTAGCCCCACCACCCCCCAACCCACTGCGGATACTCTGCCCTTCCACTCCCAATCCTCCTTGGGACTGGCCTCACCCGCCGCCAAAGCTATCCACCTCCACAACTCCTTCGGCGCCCTCGATATATCAGAAGACATCTCATCTGAACCCAGCATTTTCAGAGCAGTTCAGCACCATTCCGAAGAAGACACATGTAAGCGGCCTGGTGAGGAACCAGAGCCACTTCACCTAGAAACAAACAAGGATGACCTCACATCACCCTCAGAGGTTATTGGGTACAGGCTCTAGTCGCAGGCTACAACTAGCCAAGGAGGCTGGCTTTCTAGACCCCTCCAACCCCCTCTGCGCTCTGAGAGAGGCTGAGTTGCAGGCCTTAGCACAGATGGAGGACTTCGTTCAAACATTGCCAGAACAGATCAAGAAAACGGCAGATCATGCTACTGCCTCCCCGAAAGCACACAACAAACCTCACAATAAAAAAAAATAGGGCAAAAGTCTACGGTTATGACCACTCGATCTGCCGCGAAGCAACACGACCCCCCCACCCTCACCCCCTCAATGCTTAATATCCTTTCGTAGAATGTTCGTGGGCTTGCCAGCAAACCCACGAGGAACAGAATCATCAACCTCAAGAAAATTCATCACATCGACATTCTTATCATCATAGAACCCAAGATTCAAAAAAAAAAACTCACAACCCTTTCTCTAACGCTTGGCTTCCCGGATGCGGTGGCCGGGTGCAACGACATCTGGATATTCTTTGGCCCCAACATCAAGTTCGGCCCCATCCAGGACTCTAGACAAGCTCTCTCCTGCTGGGTTGAACACCCTACCCTCCAGAGTCAATCTATTTTAACTGTAGTCCACGACAGCTGTGACATTTATGAACGCAAGGCCCTTTGGGACATCTTTTCGGACATTCATCAACAACACAGCAACCTCCCGTGGCTATGTGTCGGAGACTTCAATACTATTTCTTGCATAGAGAAACAGTCCGACGGCCGCCCCCCATACCAGATGGCTATGAACGACTTCAACACCTTTATTTTCAACGCCCATATGTACCCCCTCCCCTTCTCAGGCAAAGAGTTTACATGGTGCAACATGCAGGAAGGCACCAGAAGCCAGTACTCCCGGCTGGACAGAGCCCTGGTCAACAATCGCTGGTCCGACATAGGCCTCATATCCAACTTATCCCACCTTAACACAACAGAATTGGACCACTCTCCCCTCCTTGTTGAAATCAGCAACAACCCTAACCCGATCAAGAAAGCTTTCCGGTTCCAGGACTTCTGGACCTTCCACCCTTAATTCAAAAACATCGTAGCAACCAGTTGGAGGGCATCCACAGAGCCAGATCCTCTTATCCGCATCGCTGCGAAGTTAAAAGCCACAAAGAAAGCGATGTCCACCTGGAGCAAGATCGCCTTCGACAACATCTTTCAGGAAATCAAAAAAACGGAGGACGACGTGACCAAGGGAGAGGTGCTGTTCTACTATAACAGAACGCAGGCTTACCGTACCATGCTTAACCTTACCAGGGCCATTCTTAAATCCTGGCTGAAGATCGAGACCGAATTCTGGAAGCAGAAGCCTTGGGTGGCCGTGAGCCTTGGCTTTGGCACATAAGTCGGCTGTTGGTTGTGGATCTCCTCGTTCAAAGAATTCAAGTTCGTAATGAAGAATTCCTTCAGTGTTTTGAGATGCATTGGAGCGTTTGGTATGAGAGTTCAAACCTGAACAACATCTTGACTATGTTCTGCTTTGAGGTCAAGATACTGGATTTGGATTTATTGCCATTCCAGACTCGTTCCTCTTCGAACGTCGGTCGAGTTACGTAGGGCGCTGCACGAGGGAACTGCGTCCAGTATTTTCGGCCAACGCATGGCTGAAAACAATGTAAAGCGGTGCATGGATGCTGCTTGTGCCTTCTGCCAATGGCTCATACACATGGTCATAGATAAGGTCAAGTGGTGCGCCCATGTTGCCCATGTCTTATACCAGTGACTAATCCATATGTCAGAAGACAAGGTTAAGTTTCGTGCATACGCTGACTGCGCCTACGCCATCAGTGACAGAAGAAGTGTTGCGCCTTATGATAGGTCTTTTATGTAATGAGATCTTTTTAATAGATAGATTTCCAATGAATGAGAATCCTTTGTAATAGATAGATTTCCAAGTTTAATAGAAATCTTTGGTTCTGCGCTTCTGTTTACTGTTTCATTTGTAATTTATCTTGATGCGCCAACCTCATTCTGGCATATGCTGTTTATGGTGCACCGAGTACTTTGCTTTTCGAAAAGCATAAATTCCATGCTTCTACAAGGGAAGGACATGTTAAGCTTTATAATGCAATGGCACGCTCTAGCGTGGGTAAGATCTATCATCGTTATGTTAATTGCGCCTTTTAAATGCATTTATGAATTGATTAGGATAGCTAGAAAGTTCACCAATTATATATGGATGTTCACATAATTTCTTGAATGAAATGAGAGCACGAAACATAATTAGCCACCCACCAGTACACGCACAATATACTGATCCCCGCTCTCCACGGGTGCTCCGAACCTAGATAGCATGCCAAGGAACTGAAGGCGACACTCGCAATATTTTGAAGCTTTGCTAGCGTGTGGAGGCAAATCTCAAACCTTTTGAAGACTCCGATCAAGACCCATGTCGCATCAACTCTCTCCGATCCCAGGTCTAAGAGAGTGTTTTGTTGCTTATGTATAAAGGGATGTAAATGTATTTAATGACTATCTCATCAACGTTCATTTTGTATCTGGGTCAATTTGTAAGTCCGTACGACACCTTTGTAATCGAGTTTGTAATATGATGTTCATTATCAATAAAGTAAAAGTTTTCTTCTATATATGTGTTGTCAAATATTCTATATACTCTCTTTGCTGTTGTGTTTTGGATAACCTCATGAACGTGCCTTGTACGAGCGCAATCTAGGTTCGTACGACATCACGTTCGTGGGACGACTATCGATTCATCGGAATCGGGGCATAACATCACGTGATGACTGTCGGAATGATGATCCACATGTTCTGCGAATTTGGATCCTGCTGCATATTATGATCTCAACTGTTCTGCCAAGGACCCTCCTACTGGTGATGATCAGTAGTGTTTACTTTGGGTTCATACTTTAGTTTTGATAGCTGCAGATGATGTTCTAGTAGACATTTTATTTTTTACTTTTTCAGACTATGCACCACTATGTAGTACCTTTATTTTTATTTTAGTCATGTTTCTAGACTGTGTACTTTGGTTTTCTATATGGATTCAACACTACTTATTTGCTATATTATTTATGTACTTTTATGCTGATTGGTTCATGGTTGAGATCCATTGTTTGGTACTATACTGTTGTTCTTCACTATTTTATGTGTTGCTTCACCGTTTACGGGAGAGTTAGATTATTTTGATCAAATGACAAGGGGGAGGGGGACTAATACATGTCAAGATGTTGTCTGTAGTTACAAGTTGTCTGTACCTACATGTTGTCTGTATCTACAAGTTCTTACGGGGAGCTTTTTTATTGCTTTTCAAATATTGTATTAGTGTATTAATCACGGTTTGTCAATTATCAAAATAGAAAAGGTTGTTGGCCAAATTGGTCATGGTCAATAGGTTTTGATAATAAACCAAACTTTGATTTAATATGACATAATACAAGTACAAGTATAAACAACTAAAGACATGACGGCATTTGTTACGCCCCAGAACCAGAATACTGGAGAACGGAAGACAGACACAACCAGCTACGTACATTGAAGTGCATCCTACCTCGCAATACGATCATGGTTGTCTAGATGCATGGGGGTTTATCTACAAGCCATCAGTCTCTTAAGGTCAAGAACAAGCCTAGTGTCTCAATCTCAAGCAAGTAAACACTGTTACAAGATGGTAGATCATCAGACATACAAAGTAAGGCATCCCATATATTACATATTCAGATGATCATGAAACTAGTCATACAAAATGCGAAGACTAGAAAGAGTTTAAGTCATACATGATCAACCCTAGGATTTGTCAATCATATTATAGCCCATAGGCAGACAGAAAATATAAGTTTTCAACACAAGTTAACACTGGCTCGGCGGCTAAACGCCTCAAAATAATAATTTACAATAGAGTGGAAGAGCAAAATAAAACCCACACATTGCCAGGGTTGCGTCTAGTGTTCACCATCTGGCTGGAAGGCTGGAAGATCCTCAGGAGCTACTCCAAAATCTGGCCATACAAAACCAGCTGGGTCAAACCCCAGAAAGAGCAAGTGCCACAAGGGAGGCTTCACTTAGGAACTAAACCAGCATATTAGATCACAAGACATAAATAATAACAAGAAAACGGGAGTTAAGAAAAATAGGGTGATAAACGATAAGATAACTAAGAGACTATTCCGGTAACCAAGTTACAACCCGTAAACCAAACAAGGACCGGAGTTGTAACTCTTCACTTGAACGGAACTTAGTCACCGATCTTTTATCATTAAAGTAAAGCATAAACAATAATGCACTGAAGTAATCATAACTGGTCCTGTCTAGACAAGACTAGAATTGGCTCCATTCATAAGTTCACGGCCAAGCAATGCATACGGCTTAATACTTTAACTAACTAGGGTTGTCACAAGCCTAATTACTAGCAAGATGCAATAAAATGTTCCAACAGTCACAAGCCCTGCAGACCATCCCTGTCATCCTGACGCAGGTTGAGAGAGTTGATTAGATGACTTAGAGGTGTTTGCAAAAACAAAAGTATAAAACTTTATTAATACAAACTGTAATAAAGATTACAAGAATTCTGGGAAAATTACAACTATAGGAATCCAATCTTGATGACGATTGCTCTATCCCTTGGACGATGTGAACTTTGAAGATGAAGCCTTTGAGATTGAAAACAACTCTAGAAACTGAAGGCAAAAGCCTCTGAAGTTGAAGACAAAAGTCTCGGAAGAATGCAGCAGCACTTTGGCAAGAACTCCTGAACTCTCTGATTTCTGATCTCTGATCTTGATCCCCTTGAAATGAAGACTTGAAACTCTATTTATAGAGTTCTGAAAATAACTAACTTTCAGTTATTTTGGACTGCGCAAGCTGATTTGCACAGCAACTGGTTTGCGCAGATATGGACTGTGCAGGCAGTTACTGGATCGTGGGCCAACTATCTGAGACACATGGCATTATTTGATTGAAATGCGCATGATCGTGCATAGACAGTTGCCACGTAATGAGCAATTGATGGCATGAATGCCACATGTAATTTATCAGTTATGTTGGTAGAATGCGCAAAGTGAACTGCGCATACACTGGTTTGCGCAGACTCAGACTGCGCAGGCTTCGTTTGCGCAACCACGGATTGCGCTGCCAACTGTCAGCCGTCCTCGAGCACTGTACGGCGCCAAAAATGAACAGTCTTCTCGTTATTCGTGTTGTCAGCTGTCAGGAAGATCTGATTTGATTCAGTCAATGATGACTTCTGCCACGTCAGCCTGCGCAGTTGGGAACATGCGCAAACCAACCTGCGCAAAGTGACGTCTGCGCAATCTGTTGTCTGCGCAACTCATCAAAATGATGAATATCTTGAATTTTTGACTTTGTTGATTGATGCAACTTGATTTTTTAGGACCTACAAGACCCCCTTCAAAGTTTTCGAAAGTTGATTATAATCAAAATTTCGAAATACTTTGAATTTTTGAATGTTGAATCATTTTGCGCAATATGATGAGCTGTCTGCGCAAAGCGATTAGACCACAAGTTTAGGCGCAATCCGAGGCATCCGTTTCGCATTTCAAAAACTATAAATACCCCTCTTTTCGTCTTCAATTCTTTACTTTGCAATCTTTCGAGCTTTTTGAGAAGAAAATCTTCCAACCTTCACTGTTCTCCTCCTCCGACGATTGTCATGGCCCCACGACGATCAAATGCTGTCGCTGCCGACGCCGCGAAGGGAAAAGCTCCGGCCGAGTCTTCTGACAGGGTTGCACGGCGAGCTTTTCGACACGAATTCGCACACCCTGATCTGAGAGGTAGTTGAACCGATCGAAAACCCCTTCTTAGGGTGATTCGACTCCCTTGAAACTCATCTTTTTTTTTAGAAATAAGTTCATATTGCGCCACCCTTTTTAGGATTTCGGTTGCTGTAGCTGCATTTTTGTAATGTCTCATTTTTTTGATATAAAGGACATTTTGTTGTGGCTCCATTATTTATTGCATATCTTATTCAGATATAAATAATAGATAGATATGATATATTTATTGACAACTTAATCGAAAACGACAAGTTGCTGATGTAGAAGATGAACGATGATGAATCGTCAATGTATATGAAAATGAATGAACGGGAATACCGTCAAGTAATGATGAAAGAACGGGTAAATCGTCAAATGATGGTGAAATGAACGAATTAACCGTCAAATAATAATAAATGAACGGGTTAACCGTCAAAATAGATGAACGGATAAACCGTCAGATATTAACGAACGGACGAACCGTCGGATGAGTGTTATAAATGAACGGATGAACCATCAAGCATTTAATGAACGGATGAACCGTCAAGCATTTAATGACCGGATGAACCGTTGGATGAATGTGATAAATGAACGGATGAACCATCAGGTATTAATGAACGGATGAATCGTCGGATGAATGTAATGCTTCATTAATTGAGGAACTTCTGTCTATAAATATAGCAGAAATCTGACAGGAACGAACACTTCTACTCTTCAACATAAAAATATCTTCCGGAGAAGCATCTAAGAAGGTTGAGACTGTCTCGAAGGTTCAGAAGGGTATTGAAGAACACCCTGCCGATCCAGTTCAGCCAAAGGAAGCAGAAGCAGGCGAAGGTTCGTCTGCACCCCAGCCACCGTGGGACATTTTGGACTTCCTGCTCGAACCAGGAAAGACTAAAGAAGAAGAAGCCATGAGGATGGCCGCCTGCAAGTTTCTTGTGGGATCCAGCAAGGAGGTTCTCGGCTCTTTTGCTGACCGCATTTTTGAGAAGGACGGCAGTGGCCCTCGTCCCAATGTAGAAAAAGATGATAGTGACCTTTAATATGTACTATCATATAATAAAATTTGAATTTTATTTATGAACTTGATTCTGTCTGATAATTTACAAGTATTTACATTTATACATAATACTTCTTTAAGAATTTACCATTGATAGGCATCATAGCAACTCGACCATCAAGTTCTAAAAGTTGATAAGCTCCATTTGAGAAGACTTTGCTTACAACATAGGGACCTTCCCATTTCGCATCGAATTTCCCTTTGCTCATATGAGTCATAGTCATAGGACGTCTGATCGTTAGAACAAGTTCTCCTTGCTCAAAGGTTCTGATCTTCACTTTACGATTAAATGTCTTCGAGATGCGGGCTTGGTATAACTCAATATGCTGTTGAGCCATTAACCGCTTTTCATCCAGTGCCTCCAATTCTTGAAGTCGAAGAAGGTCATTGTTCTCTGAGGTAAGCTCATTGGCAATAGCAATTCTTAAAGAAGGAATTTGCAGCTCCAAAGGAAGAACAGCTTCACAGCCATACACTAAAGAGAAGGGTGTAAAGCCTGTGGGATTGTGGACTGTAGTTCGATAGGCCCAAAGACACTCGCCAAGTTTCTCGCTCCAATTCCGTTTGTTAGTGGATACAAATTTCTTAAGGAACTTAATAATGGTTTTGTTAAAGGCTTCAGCTAGACCATTAGCAGCAGGATTGTAGGCCGTCGAAGCAACATTGTTAATCCGATGATCATCGCAGAATCTAGTGAACTTCTGACTAATGAATTGAGGTCCATTGTCATGAATGATTCTTCGAGGTACACCGAATCTATAGATGACATGGTATTTAACGAAGTTAATGACACTGCTAGTCTTGACTTCAGCCAGAGGTATAGCTTCAGCCCACTTGGAGAAGTAATCGGTTATCGCCAATATGAACCGATGTCCTCTAGAAGAAGGAGGATTAATAGGACCTATGATGTCTATACCCCAAGCTTCAAAAGGCCAGGAAGCAGCAGTCGGGTGTAAGAATTCCGAGGGTTGATGAATGAAGTCTGCATGGATTTGACAAGCACGACATTTCCTTGCATATTCAATGGCATCTGATACCATAGAGGGCCAATAGTAACCCATGCGTCGGATGCGATCCTGTAACTTAGGACCAGGTTGATGTGCTCCACAGACGCCATCATGAGCTTCACGCAACACTTGTTTGGCTTCATCACCAGCTAAACAGCGTAGAAGAAGACCATCATAAGTTCGCCGATAGAGTGTTTTGGTGGTTTGATTGTAATAGAATCGTAGAGATCGACGTCGAACGCTTGTAGCCTCCTTAGGATCTTCAGGGAGTATGTCATATACTACGAAATCGATAAAAGGAGTTCTCCAATCGTCATCAATAACATTGACTTCAGCAAGATTGCTAAATTCAATATTACGATTATTTTCAATACAGAACAGTTCTCGGTTAGAAATAACCACCACCTGATGTCTTTTGATAGGGATGGCTAAGACAGCTGCAAGATTGGCCAAAGCGTCGGCTTCAGTATTGCAAGCTCGTCGAACATAGTCGATGAAGAAAGCTTTGAATGATGTAGCTATATTGATTGCCGCTTCATGATAAGGCACTAGGTCTTGATGACGGACTTCATAGGTTCCTCTAACCTGGTTCACAACCAATTTAGAATCACCATAGACTTCCAGATATTCAACATTCAGTTGTTTAGCTAGCTGAAGGCCGACAAGTAAAGCATTGTACTCTGCCACATTGTTGGAGCAAGGTTCATCTAAAGAGTAGGCTCTTTGGATAGTTAATCCGTCTGGAGAAACGAGAACAACTCCAACACCTGCCACAATAGCACCATTTGGTCCAATTCTTGATGCACCATCAAAGAATAGACGCCAGGTTGGAAACTCTTCGGAGATCATGTTGACTTCTAACGTCTCGTCAGGAATTTCGTCATAGAGTTTAGATGTTTCAGGCACAGGATGAGCTGCTAAGAAATCCGCCAGCGCTTGACCTTTGACAGACTTTTGTGGAACATACACCATGTCATATTGAGCTAGCAGGATTGCCCATGTAGCCAACCGAGAATTAAGTGTACTAGGTTTCTTCATGAGTACCCGGAGAGGGTTAACTCGAGATATAACATGAATAGTTTGACCAATGATATAATGCCTCGTCTTTTGCACAGCAAACATGAGAGCCATGCATTCTTTCTCGACCGGACTATAAGGTGTTCAGCACCAATCATAGTTCAGCTAAGATAGTAGATAGCTTGTTCATGGCCTTCTTTGTTCTTTTGGGCAAGTAAAGCACCCAATGAATGGTCCATAGCACGGACATACATCAAGAATAGAATACCAGAGATAGGTGGCACCAAAACTGGTGGGTTCATAAGATATTGTTTGATATCGTCGAATGCTCGTTGACACTCTTCAGTCCAAACAAAAGATACACCCTTCTTCATTAGTTGAGTGAATGGTCTGCAGCGTCCAGACAAGTTCGAAATGAATCGCCTGATGTACGCAAGTCGGCCTTGGAATCCTCGTAGCTCTTTTAGGTTGCGTGGAGGACGCATCTCTTGGATGGCTTTGATCTTCTCGGGATCCACGTGTATACCCTTAGAGGTAATAACGAAACCGAGAAATTTGCCACTATAGACACCCAAGAATGACTTGGTGGGATTCATCTTGAGCTGATGTTGACGCATGAGATTAAATATTGTTCTCAAATCTTGGATGTGATCTTCTTTTAGACGACTTTTGACAGCAATATCGTCAACGTAGCATTCGACTGTTTTACGAAGATGTTCTCTGAAAATGGTACTCATAGCTCGCTGATAAGTTGCACCAGCGTTCTTAAGACCAAATGGCATTACTGTATAACAATAGACTCCTCGAGGAGTGTGGAAAGATGTATGCTTTTCATCTTCAGGATGCATTTTGATCTGATTATACCCGGAAAATCCATCCATAAAAGATATTCTTTCGAACCCACAAGTATTATCAATCATAACGTCTGTGATAGGAAGAGGAAATTCATCTTTCGGACATGCTTCATTGAGATCTCGAAAGTCAATGCAGACTCGAACTTTTCCAGTTTTCTTCAAAACTGGGACGACATTGGCTACCCAATCAGGATGCTGCTCTTCTCGAATAAAGCCACAAGCGATGAGCTTCTTGACTTCATCATCAATTGCGTCCATCATTTCAGGCTTAAATCGCCTTTGTTGCTATTTGACCGGTTTAGCATTAGGAAGAATGTTCAGTTTGTGAGTAGCAATCTTGGGATCTAAACCTGGCATGTCTTCGTAACTCCAAGCAAAGACGTCTATGTATTCTTTAATGAGAAGAATCAACTCTTGCTTATCTGCTTCTGGAAGATTCTTGCTAATAAAGATTGGCCGAGGTGACTCTCTTTCCCCTACATCAATTTGAATTAGTTGATCTTCAGTAGGAGGTTCTCTTTGTTCAAATCGGAGTACCCATTGGTTATCCATATGTTGAGCCCAAGGATCTATTTCCGGACTTTCTTCAACATCTTCATCACAGCCTTCTGGTAGTTCAACGGAGACCATGTTAGAAGATACGATTATACGATGGACTTCACCGATGCTGGTATCGGAATCCCATGATCTGGAATCAGAAGAATTAGAACGTTCTTCACTATCTGATTCAGAAGCCGCTGGGGATAACAGTGGAGGAGAAGTATATCCGAGACCTTTTTTGGTCCTGCCATAATACATTTGTGATTTTCCATTTGGAACTGTTGTACGAATGGGAGTTCGTCTACCTTTACCATAGTTAAGGCCACTCTTGAAGTCGTAACCCATCTTTCGGACGATGTCTTTTGATTGTTGACTATAACGATGGAACTGGAGACGTCCCGTATCGTTAACTTTGCTATCATCCCTATAGTTAATCTTTGTTTTCGGTCTTTTATATAAAAATGCTGGACTTTCACCTTTCTTCAAAGAAGGGTGAATACGGTAAGAATCATCTGGATCTTCAAGCGAGACTTCTGTCTGAAGAGATTGTACGACTCCCAGTGTAATTGATTGGAAGCTATCTAACATATCCAAATAACTTTTAGTATAATAAATAACATCAATATACTGGAAAGTAGGTGCTTTTTATTGATTTGTACATCAGTATTTACAACAGGACCTTTAACCTTAGCAGGTTTGGTCAAATTGATTACAAGAGGGGGAGAAGAAGAACGTGGAGGAGGCTTGTTACGACGGAGGTCGATAACAAGTGGCTCAGAAGAGGTGAGCTCCCTTTTTTCCTTGTTGCGATTTAGATCAACAACAAGTGGCTCAGAAGGAATGAGCTGCTTTTTGTCTTTGCTACGACGTAAGTCGATAACAAGTGGCTCAGAAGAGGTGAGCTCCCTTTGATTTTCATCAGCATCAACTGATTTCTTTTGAACTGGTAAGTGAATAACCAGTGGCTTGGAAGATTGAGGATGAGAAACTCGCCCCTTAACAGGTATGATAAGAGTGTCTTGAGGTACTGCTTTTTGATCTTCTTCAGTATCCATAGCCAATACCACCTTCATAAACTCGTCTTTGTACATACGAGCATCGTTGCAATAAGCTTCAACACCCTTGAAAGGATAAAGATCCGCAACTTCTTTGTGAACTTGTCCTTTGTCATCAACATATTTAAAGCATTGATGAAGAGTTGATGGAACGACATTGTGTTCATGGAGGAATGGCCTTCCCAGGAGAGCATTGTAAGAACAACCATGATTGTCGATGATATAAAAGGTCACCTTTGTGCGAAGATTGCCTATTTGAAGTTTCAGGCGGATCTTATCCAAAGGTTCACTCTTCTCTTGGTTAAATCCCAAGATAGTAGTGATTGTAGTTGAAAGACTATGCACCGGTATCTTCAACGCATCTAGCATAGTCTTTGGCATGATACTAAGTGCAGATCCTGGATCTATCAAGATACGATCGGCCTTCATTGAATCTACATATCCTGTATAGTAAAGAGGACGATCATGTCTATTATCTTCCATTAGCATATCATCCTGAGTGAAGGTAATGTTTGGGATCAGTTCCAAGACACTATGACAGTGATGACAAGAAACTGGTTCTGATTCTGGCTTCTTGAGAAGAGTTAAGCAAGTTTCAGCCTGCATCAGAGCTTCACTTAGAGTTTCTCGTGTCTCTTTGGAAAGACGCAAGAGTTCAAAGATTGACAGCCTAGCTGGTGTATTGGCTAATTGAGCCAATATATCAAAGTTGTAAGGCTTCTCAAGCCCAGTAGGAGATGACTTCTTTAGAGGTTTGTCAAATCGAACTTGTTGCTTGCCTTTGTCAACCGTTGTTGGCTTAGGAGGAATTGATACTACAACTGGTGAAGATGTAGAAGGGACCTCTTCAGCAGATGCAGGTTGTGCCGGAGCAGGTTCGGAAGAAGAAGCATGATCCTTTTAACCTTCAGAATGATCTTTCAAATAAGCTTTCCCTGATCTGGTGCCTAACAGAATCTCTTCGTCAACAATGGGATCAAAAGATACCATGTTGCAAATCTTGGTTTTGCCTTTAGAACGAGTTTTCTCTTTGGAAGAAGAGGACACCTCGAATTCCGGAGCAAGATCAGGATGGATCCACATAATTTCACCGTTATCAAGAGATAAGGGAACAAGACCTTCATTGGATGGAAGCGGGAGATTCTCAATCTCAAGGGTTGCTTTAGGAATTGGAATGACACCATGCTGTATCATCTGCGGAGGAAAATCCCCAAATTGGACTGAAACCATATTTGCAGTAACAGTCTTCTCATCTTGTTGCAGAGTGACTACACCAGCATTGACAAGCTCTTGAATCTTACCTTTGAGCACATAGCATGCTCGAGTAGGATGTCCAATAAATCGGTGATAGACACAATACTTGGGATGATCAGTCTTATTGACTTCATCAGGTTTCTTTGGATCAGGGAGTTGAATTTTATTGCTTTTGAGTAGACATTCAAAGATACTTGCAGTGTCATTTTCGTCAAAGGAATATTCCACCTTCGGACGAGGTTCCCTCGGTGGAGGTGCAGAAGGAGTAGGAGTAGATGTAGGTGGGGCCACATTGACAGCCAAAGATTCTTTATTTTTGTTCAAGTTAATGTTCAAAGTCTCTTTCGCTTTGCGATTGTTCTGGCGATTGTTACCACCTGAATTTTGATGCTCATCTCGATCAGGGTTAGACATTTGTACCCCCAATTGTTTGAACTTGTCAGCACTCACTTCAGCAGCTTTGGCGTTGACGATGAATGAGGGCCAATCTTGGAATTGGGTTGATCCCGTCCACATACTGATAATAGGTAAAAGATTTGCCTTACAAGTATCAATAGTGACAGCAGCTGGAGTCCCTGGAGGCATTTTCAAAGCTTCACGGCGGAACCGTTCAATAAAGCTCTCAGCAGTTTCATTATATTTTTGTTTGATTTTGTTGAGAGCTGACATAGTCATATCATTAAATCCTTCATAGAACCGTTCCAGAAAGATTTGTTTGAGACCTGAAAAGGAAGTAATGCAACCATCGGGCAAACTTCTGTACCAGTCGTAAGCTACGCCGGCTAAACAACCGACGAATACTCTGGTAAGAAGAGCGTCATTTGGCTGAAGTTGAACAGTCATTACCTCAAAATGATTGATAAATTGACTCGGAGAAGTACTGCCATCGAACAGAGAAATTGTAGGTATTTTGTATTTCGGGGGAAACGGGACGTCCTTCCATTCAACCGGATAGGGTTGCTTAATCCCCAACCTTTGCAAGTTGTCCTTCTCTTTAAATGCTTCAAATTGGGTTCGTAAGAGTTTGACAGCTTCGTTGGCATCTTCGGATGAAGAAGAAGGAGCAGGTTGAGTTGTAGTGGTAGGAGGAGGAACAGCGTTGTAAGCACTACCCCCAGCTCCTGACTGGCTAGGCGTAGTTTGTACTTGCACTTGTACAGGAGGCATTTGGGGAGGCACTACCCCCAGCCCAGTATTGGCAGGTATTGAAGATGCTATGATCTCTGGACTAGTAATAGGTACAGTTGGTGGTGTAACATGCTGTGCTACAATGATGGAATGCATACTAGCAACCATCTCAGCCATGGTTTTTAATTTGTCTTCGAGTGCAGCAATTCGCTGTTCCTGATTTACGGAGGTTGAAGCATCTGGATCATCGGTGACAACATAAGCCGTCACTTCTCTTGGTACAGTGGAAGATACTGTTTGTTCAGAACTTTCACTGTATGCATCATAATCAGAGAACGAATCATCTCCTGACTGAGAAACAGGAAGATGACCTGAAGGGTTTTGAGGAAGATTCCTTTGACCGATTGTATCTCGGCTTCGAGAACGGGTATGTTGAAATACTCCTTCGGAAGATTCTTGAAGTAATTCCAAATACCGTTGGCTTGGCTTGCGGAGTCTACCATGCTTAGAGCATCTTTTACCCTCAGAGTCTCAGGAAGTCATATTAACAGAAGCATACAAAACTTCGTCTTCATCTGACATGGGTTCAGATTTAGCAAAAATTAAACGATCGAAGACAGATCGTTTTGTCGTTTGACAACAACATTGGATAATGACTTTATGATTGCAGTGATGCTCAGATGGTTGAGATGGAGATATTGAATCATTATCCCGTTTTTGTCTTAATTGTTCTCGAAGGTCCATAACAGGACGAGGAAAGTTCCGAGGGATCTGTTCTTTGATAATATTCGGAATATGATTCCGATTCTTCAAATGTTTAGTCCCTTGAGTATACAGGGAAGTGCTTACTTCATTAGCATAAGTGTCAGGATTTTTGACCTTGGAGATTTGTTTTTGATGATGTTTGACCTTCGGCATTGGCTGTTTGCGTTTTACCGAAGTGGGTCGATTAAGATAAGTTCTGAGGTCAGCAAATTCACCCCCAGGAGTTTCTGTTTGAGACACTAACAGTTTTCCCTGTCTGGAACGACAAATTTGGAGAGTCGGGAGGTCCTGGAATTCTGCTATCGGAGTAGGCAGGATACCTCTTTGATTAGTACAAATACTTTTGTTATAAAGGAAAGAAGAATCCTTGTTTGCAAGAGTTCTCGAACTGATTGGTGCCGAGACACATTCAGATGGATCTTCTTCAGTAAAGACTGAAGAAGACTGAGGAAAGACCAAAGGGCCTTTTCCCTTGTTTTGAGATGAAGGGTTAGCTAAAGAGCGTTTCCCTCTGTTATCTTCCAAGTCTTGAGACAAGGAAGTTTGAGAAAAGACCAATGGACCTTTTCTTTTGCTTTGAATAGAAAGAGGAGTAGCCAAAGGACTACCCTCAGTGGATTGCGCAGGGACAATAGGGTGTTTAGGAAGAGGAGCAGAATCTCTTCTTTTGTTATAAGAAGAAGGGAATTTAGCCAAAAGGCTATTTTTCTTGGATTGCGCATACTTGGTTTGCGCATGGGTGGAAGGTGCACTAGTCATTTGTGCATTAGAAGCTTTGGTAGGAAGTGCATCAGGAGTTCTTGTACTAGAGTGCTTGGGATGCACTTTGGTTACTGGAGTGCTATTTTGCGCAGGAAAAGCCACTGCCAATTGCGCCAGAGTCATAGGAGTCTTCTGTTTTGACAAGGCAGTATATGAAGTAGCTTGCGCAACAGTTGCAGCAGACTGCGCAGCCTTGACTGCAACAGATTGTGCAGCAGTTGCTGAGACAGACTGTGCAACAGTTGACACAGCAGTTTGTGCAGCAGTCTGACTAGCAGATTGTGCAACAGTTGGTACAGCATCCTTGGTGGCAAAACTGTCAGATTGTGCAGCAGACTTGGAGACCCAAACTGAGCGCACTTTGCTCTTGGCAGAAGTGACTGCAGTACGGGGAGTGGTCTTGGAGTTGAGCATCGCCTCGTAGGCTGTCTGGTTGACCTTAACAACCAGCGTCTTCTGCGTCTTCCCGATAGACGCTACGTCACATTGAGTTGCTACTTCCTCGTCGGAGGAGAAAGTTGTCCCCAGCAGAGTCGCCATTTTGTTTGCAAAAACAAAAGTATAAAACTTTATTGATATAAACTGTAATAAAGATTACAAGAATTCTGGGAAAATTACAACTATAGGAATCCAATCTTGATGACGATTGCTCTATCCCTTGGACGATGTGAACTTTGAAGACGAAGCCTTTGAGATTGAAAACAACTCTGGAAACTGAAGGCAAAAGCCTCTGAAGTTGAAGACAAAAGTCTCGGAAGAATGCAGCAGCACTTTGGCAAGAACTCCTGAACTCTCTGATTTCTGATCTCTGATCTTGATCCCCTTGAAATGAAGACTTGAAACTCTATTTATAGAGTTCTGAAAATAACTAACTTTCAGTTATTTTGGACTGCGCAAGCTGATTTGCGCAGCAACTGGTTTGCGCAGATATGGACTGCGCAGGCAGTTACTGGATCGTGGGCCAACTATCTGAGACACATGGCATTATTTGATTGAAATACGCATGATCGTGCATAGACAGTTGCCACGTAATGAGCAATTGATGGCATGAATGCCACATGTAATTTATCAGTTATGTTGGTAGAATGCGCAAAATGAACTGCGCATACACTGGTTTGCGCAGACTCAGACTGCGCAGGCTTCGTTTGCACAACCACGGATTGCGCTGCCAACTGCCAGCCGTCCTCGAGCACTGTGCGGCGCCAAAAACGAACAGTCTCCTCGTTATTCGTGTTGTCAGCTGTCAGGAAGATCTGATTTGATTCAGTCAATGATGACTTCTGCCACGTCAGCCTGCGCAGTTGGAAACATGCGCAAACCAACCTGCGCAAAGTGACGTCTGCGCAATCTGTTGTCTGCGCAACTCATCAAAATGATGAATATCTTGAATTTTTGACTTTGTTGATTGATGCAACTTGATTTTTTAGGACCTACAAGAGGTACAACACATGACAGTGTGCTGGAAATGTGCCCTACTCGACGGCAGGCTACAAGTCCACTTAAGGCGCTCAGATAACAAAATTGCCTGTGACTGAAAAATCTCCTTATGAACTACTTGATCCATCTAGTCATTAACCTAATCAGATTCAGTATGAATCCCTGACCGTGGTAATCAGAAATCCATGTTCTAGACATGATGCAAGACAAGACATGTAGCTTGTATAGACACAATCATCTACGGTGTCAAGATATGAGTTACTTAGCAAGTTGAGATAGCCGTCGCAACAACATTTCAAGATTATCATGTCATGTTAGGTTACTCGTTACTTGTCAAGATTACTTGTCAAGAGTGCACCTCGACGGGCCACTATCAAGATTATTCATGTCATATCGAGTTACTTGTCATATCATGAGTGCTTGTCAAGAGTGCGCCTTGACGGACCACTATCATGAGTTATCCAGACAAGTTCTTTTTATCAAATCGTGTTCATGTCAACTCCTGTCAAATACTATCAAGTTCGAGCCCTATCAAGCTCAACAAGTTATTAAGTCGGGTAGTCACTGGGCCAGTCAAGTGAAGGGTACAAGCAAAGATCACAACATTATACTAAGGACCATGGGGACAAGCATGGATAAATGCAATAAGAATTATTCTGGCAAGAAATGGCACAAGGGGTAAAAGGGTTGCCATGGACAACATGCGCCCAGGGTCAGCATGCGCCCATAGGCTATGCGCCCACAGGGTATGCGCCCATAGGCTATGCGTCCAAAGGCTATGCGCCCACAGGCTATGCGCCCAAAGGTTATGCGCCCACAGGGCATGCACCTATAGGCTATGCGCCCAAAGACTGGCGCATGCACAAGGGTATGCGCCTACAGGCTATGCGCCCAAACACTGGCGCATGCACTGTTCATCTTCCCCGAACAACCTCTAAGTTCATGTAAAACCATGAATTTAGAAAGGCCATAAATCCCTCGATTTAAGTCAAAATTGGGACTTTCAAGGGTCTAAATTGTGTAGAATTAAATTTTCTACATCATAGGACCATTAGATCTTGAAAATAATGAAGTTAAAAAGATCAAAACCAAGAAAAACTGAGAAAAGTTACAAACTTAGATCTACAAAAATCTCTTCATCTAAACTAAGAACTCCAAGTTCTAAAGAGGCTTAGAATCAAGAGGGGAAGACAATGGAACAATAAAATTTGAGATCCATTATGAAGCAAGTTGCACTTGCCTAAGGTTTCTTGGTGGGTGGAGAGGAGTAATAGAGGAAGAAGAAGTTAATAAGAAGTAATGAAGAGAGAGAGAGAGAGAGAGAGTGGAGTTGACTTATATAGTAAGCCTGACCATCTCAAACCAAACCAAGCAAGCTAAACCAAGTTGAACCAAACTAAATAAACCAAGACAAAATGAACCAAGATCAGGCTAAGCAAGACAAGTCTAATTACGGGTCACCTGACAAACGTCAGAAAACCATACACGTATACCGAAAATACGTATAACGGAAAACGAGAATGATAACATCATCTCTGATGTTGCTCACAAGTTAAAAGAACTCAAGTTTTGTTCGATCAACATTTTATTTTTACTTATGTATTTGATATTTCTTTGTGTCTAGGACTCTGTACATCGAGTCACACTAGCAACTAGGCAGCCCATAAATTATATCAAATCCAAGGCTACTTAAAATAGCCAAAACCTATGTTCTATCCACCAAATCTAATACCAACTCCACAAACAAGTCAGCCAAACCAGAATCTTTGTGTCCCTTGGGAACCGAATTCGGACAGAGTTCTGTCTCTGGAAGAACTCAGGACGAACTCAGTCCCCGAACCAGTATTCATGAATTGACTCGTTCGTCTAGGAGACCAGGAAACTAAAATTTGAATTTTTGAACGTTTGAGAACCGAACTCTGGTCGAACCCTGTCTCCAAAAATCCTATAAATAGGAATGAATTTTCACCATTTCAACTCAGTCATTCATCAATTCATTTACTTTTATATCTATTTTTTTCTTGAGCTCTACATTCTTCCAATCCCCAAAAAAAACCCTCCTAAGTCTTCTAGTGCCAAGTGCGATATCGGTTAGAAGTCTTTGAAGAGTTATAAAAGCTTGAAAAAACCAAGATCTTTTTTCAACGTCAAGTGTTGAAATCGGCATGCTTTTCGGATCAAAGCACGTATTTGTAAGAAGTAGTCGAGCACTTCGGATCAAAGCTCGTGGTGTAATGTTATTTTTCAATAGTAGATGACTACCGAACAAGATTACCTAGGACTGGATTGCCTTCCACGAAGGACATCAGTACACATCGCGGCGTTTGCGTTTGTGACTTCTTTACTCTACTTACTTTCCTATACTTGCTTGCATTAGAATTTTTTTAGTTGGTAATTTTTGTTTGCCTTGGCTTTTATTGAGGTTATTTTCGCTGCACTCTATTCACTCCTCTCTAGAGTTGCTTTCAAACCCGTGTGAACCCATAGTCCAATTCAATTTTTGATTGGGTTCAAATATTTTAAACCGAATCCGAATCCAAGTTCGAATATCTTCAATCATAATCTAACCTATTAACAAGTTTATCTCGATTGGACACGAGTTTAGTTCGTCCGAGTAGCACCCCCAGAACTAGGGAGTTTTTACCTAGTTAAGTCTACATACGACCCGGAGCCAGACCTGTTTACACTTTGCAGCCCTGCAGTGTTCGGCGAAGTAAACAACAGATTAGGGGTGAGCAGCGGTTCGGTTCGGTTCAAACCGAACCGTTTATATAAGAATCAAAAAAACCGAGAACTATATTTCATACAACCGAAAATCGAACCGTATAACAAGAGACCGATTCGAAGCGCCAACTTCGGTCGGTTCGGTTTTAGGTCGGTTTTTGATCCATGGTAAAAAAAATTGAGCTGTAAAAATACCCATCCAAAGGCTGGTCGGTTCTCTACCAAAACAAGAACAAACCCATAAACTATCCATCCAAAGCCAACAAGTATCATTTTTTTTGGCTGCTCAGTGCTCATCTCTCACAAAAATGGAAGAAAATCAATAGAAAATCAACATAATTTTAGTAAAACTGGAAACTTCCTCCATCACAATCAATAACACAACAGCAGTTACAATATCAAAGAAACTATTCAGACAAGAAAATTAAAATATAAGAAGCATCATGAACAGAGAAGAGAGGAGCCGGGGAGATCTGGAGGAGCCGGGAAGATCTAGAGGTCTCTCTGAGACGAGGAGCCAGGGAGATCTGGAGGCCTCTCTGAGACAAAAGAGAAGAGAGAGCGGCAGCTGAAAGAATGAATGTAAGGAGAGGAGAGAAAAGCTTAGATTTTTTTTTTCCTATATACAAAGTGATCGGTTTTCGGTTCGGGTCAAAATTCGAATTCCATAACTGCAACCCGAACCGAAAAATCGAATATATGTGTTTCTAAAACCGTTAGCTGACCCGTTTTTCTGAAACCCGACCCGAATTGTTATTTCGGATCGGGTCGGGTCGGTTTTCGGCCCAAAACCGTTTTTTGCTCACCCCTACAACAGATCCAGAATTTCCTAGCGAATAGAAAAATAAAGAGAGAGAGAGAGAGAGAGACCAACCATGGCGAGACGTAGAGAGCTCCTTCCCTGCTGCAAGACCTACGGATTTCCCGTCTACTGCGCCGCTTGCGTTCCCATCAACCGCATCTCCCCGTCCCCCACCCCCTCCGCCGACACCGACGACCGCCTCTTCCTGGCGCTCGGCGGAGGTGGCGGCGAGGGCCGGAGTGGCGTGCCGAACGTCCTCGTCCTATCCGCCTTCGACTACGCGTCCGGATCCCTCTCCGACCACCCGGTAATTCCTCCATCATATTGGTCGCTTGTTGCTCGCATTCGGATCGGAAACAATTTTTTATTTTTTTTGGTTTTTATTTGTTTGGGTTTGAGTAGGTTTGTAGATTGGAGACGGGGAAAGAGCTGCCTTACCGAATGGCGTTGCACCCGGGAGGAGACGGCATCATCTGTTCGTTTCCGAACTCTTGCAGGTTAACTTGTGATTCCGTGGTTTATATTCAGAATTGTTTGTTTCGGCATCAAGAACATTGTTACATAGATCTGTAATGTGAGATTCATGTTGTCAAAATCCGTCAAGTTCAACTTATGCACATCCATAGTCAGGTGTCTAAACGTGTTTGCCGCGCAATGTATTTATTATACAATCACCTTCAGGAATCACACTAGAGACATGTTGCATTGTTACCAATAAGCGAGCAAGGGTTCTTGAGAAAGCGAGTGGTGCGTTGCTGGATACCATCCCGTTGAAATGTTAAGTGAGCAAGGGTGGGATAGGAAGTTCCCCAGAAACGAAACAATTTCTACTACTTTTAAAATGTGGTGACAAATAGACCAGGATATGTAAGCATAGGAAACACTAAGCTATGGATTTAGTGCACGGGAGTGAAATCAGATTAGATTGCATTGTATCTTCGTGTTCGAGGACTTGCTTGTTGACGCCTAGGTTGTAAACTCATTATACGAATCATGTATCGTATGATACAATAACTTTAGGAGTTCAAGTCTGTACCTTAAATACATATAGGAACATGGTTTAATATAATTTTTGCATAATGTTTTGTTTTCTCATTTTTACAAGTCTATCTAGTTTAGCATTCCTTATTCTTAAGTATACATTACATGACCCAAATAACATTCCAATACTACCTTTCAGGCTATATGTATCGTATCACACCAATCGTTACGTAACGAAATTGTACTGTACATATTGTATCATAAGATATATATTGTGTATCATAAGGTACTAACAACATAGCTGCCAAGATGACAAGCACAGACTTGTTGGTATTCTGAAATCTACTCAGAACCTGGAAGAGGGTTTGAATAGGATAGAGCAATTAAGTATAAACAATTAAAGTTAGTACTGGAACGGTTGCAAGTAAATATGGTCAATTGCAAGACGGGAGATCTAAGGAGTAGAAATGGTGCGATAACAAACACAGAAGATGTATACTGTTTCAGCCATACCCTAGGCCTAATTCAGTTACTGATCAATCCTGCTCGGGAATTCCACGATATCCTAGTTGCAAGCCCATGCCTTCTGCCTTTATAACATATCACTGATTTGATTTGCATTGATCACGATATTTCCCTCCTCTCCTAATCAAAGAGGAAATATAATGCTTTTGTTGTGATTAGAAGGTTGTTGCATATACACCACTATTCGGGTTACCGGTCGGTATAGTTTTGAAGTGGAACCGATAAGATAGGGGACACCGAGTACAAAAACCAGAATTAAAATATATAGAATGATTTGACCAGTATACCCGTCGATATTTGATCGGTATACCGACCGGTTTGACCAGTAGAAAAGCTTGAGCTTACGGGTTTAAATCCAATAGAAAATTATCCATTTTTTCTTATTTTTTGGTTTAAACTGTAAAAGCCAATAAGGAATTCTTTTTCTTAGTCTTAATTAACCGGTATCCCCCCTCTCCTTATTTGTGATTTTCTTTTGAGATGCTTTTAAATATAATGTTTGGTGAACTTATAGAGAATAGTTTTGCTTAAATATTAGTTTGGAGGATGTTTTTGGTTTGTTTGCTATTGGACTCATTTAAGGATATTTGTTAGATTTATGCTAATGCTTTAATTTTGTTATGAATGTCATATATGAATTGAATTATTGTTTTATGCACTATGGGTGTCATATGTCCGGTATATTGACTGGTTTATGGTTTCCAGTATGACAAACCCCAACCAGTGTTCTAAAAGGCGGAATTAGGCGACGCCTAGGTGCCGCCCAAGATTCCACTGGAATCGGCTCCCAGGCGTTCCGGCCAAAAAAGTGGCCTTAAGCGTCCGCCTAGTCGGCTCGAGGCGATGGACGGCCGCCTAGGCGTGGTCGCTCGAGGTGGTGGGGCGGCCGCCTAGTTAGTTTTTTTTATTTTTTATTTTTTAAGTCAAGGATCCGATCTGAAACCTAAAATCCAATAACTTTTACATACCTAAAACAAGAAGAATGAAGCAGCAGCAGCCGTATAGCCATTTTTTAGGAGAAGAAAATAAGAAGAAGACGACGCAGCAACCAGAAGAAGAAGAAAAAGACGCAGCAGCAGGAGCAGCCAACCCAGGTTAGGTCTTCTTCTCTTCTCTTCTTCTTCTCCTTTTCTTCTTCTTCTTCTTTTTCTGTCTTCTTTTTCTTCTTCCTAGTCTTCTTTTTCTTCTTCTCAGGCTTTCTTTTTCTTTTTCTTCTTCTTCAATCTTCACTCGTCTATTCTTTTTTACTTTTTTCCTTCACGAGAATAATATATGGTGCACAGTGACATTTTATGGGCTACATCCACTGCACAGTGAAGAAAAAACGTGAGTCAGTGAAAAAAATATATAACAGTGAGTCAGTAAAATATAACAGTGACTCAGTGAAAAAAAAACATAAAAAATACAATATTTATGGTGCACAATTGCTGCTGCGCAATTTTTTTATTGTGTTTTATATAATATATTTTTGTTAATGTGAAACAGAAAAAATGTCTGGAAGTGGATCTAATACGGCATCATCCGACAACGTAAACATCTCAAGTTCATCAATACTTAGACGTTCCTCTACCGATATTGGATGGGAGTATGGTGCACTTGTTGATCCTACAAATTTAGACAAATTGAAATGCAAATTATGTGGCAAAATTTGTTCTGGAGGGATTTATATTATCAAACAACATATAGGACATATTAAGAAAAATGTGATCTCATGTCCGAGATCTACGAAAGAAGATCAAGATAAATGCAAGGTGGCTATTGAAGCTAGCAAAGTCAAGAAGGAGAAGAAAAAACAAGAGGAAATCATAAGAGAAGAGGTACAAATTGATGAGAAAGATGAAGAAGAAGAAATTGAAATTGTGAGATCAAAGAAAAGATCACATTTTCTTGGAGCTATGGACAAATGGGCTACATTCATCAATCCCGATAGTGGGACAAATCCGGCAAAGAGGCTGAGACAACAAAATATGAATGAGGTATTATTCAAAGAAAAGACGGAAGCTGTGCATCAATATTTGGCTAAGTGGGTGTATGAGGTAGGCATATCTTTCCATGCTATTACCCTTGATAGCTTCGACCGGTTCGTTGAAGCCGTTGGTCAATTAGGTCCAGGTTATCAAAGCCAAGCCAATATATGTTGAGGGAACCACTTTTGAAGAAAGAGATGGAGAAAACTAAAGAGTTACTCAAAAAGCACGAAGAAGAATTGGCTAAAAGTGGTTGTTCAGTTATGACCGACGCTTGGACCGATCGTAAGAGGAGGAGTATCATGAACATGTGCATCAATTGTATTGAAGGTATGAATTAGGAACATATTCATATATAAGTATTAATGGTAAATGTTTTTTGCTTAAGGACTAATTTCTTTTTTTTTTCTTTCTTTAAGATACAAGTTTCCATTCTTCAGAAGAAGCTTCAACAGATGCGCACACTGGGAAATATATATTCCATTATGTTGACAAGTGCATTGAAGAAATTGGGCCCGACAGTGTAGTTCAAGTTGTGACGGATAATGCGTCGAATAACATGGCGGCCGCCAAGTTATTGAAGGAGAAGAGGCCTACTATTTTTTGGACCTCGTGTGCCATTCACACAATAGATCTTATGCTTGAAGGGATTGCTAAAATTCCTAAGTTCAGAGATGTGATCGAGAAAGCAAAGGCCTTCATAGTGTTCATTTATTTTCATCATAGGACATTGGCTATGATGAGAAAATATACAAAAAGACGTGACATAGTGAGACCGGATGTGACTCGATTTGCAACGACAATCTTGATTTTGAAAAAATTGTTTGAGAAGAAGCATCAATATCATGCAATGATGGGTTCTTCTGATTGGGAATCAAGCAAATTGTGTCATGGTACCGCAAAGGAAAAGAAAGCATATGCCATTGTGGTCAATGCAAACTTTTGGTCTGGTGTAGCACTATGCTTGCGATTGTTTGCTCCATTAGTCAAGTTACTTAGATTGACCAATGGAGATAAAAAGCCATCAATGAGATTTATTTACGGGGAGCTCAAGCAAGTAAGAGAACAAGTAAAGACTGTGTTTCAGAACAATGAGATGAGCTATAGGCCGATCATTGAAATCATTGATTCGAAAGCCGCAGGTCGCCTTGATAGCCCATTGCATTTGGTGGTCTACTTGTTGAATCCTTATTATGCATATAAGGATGCTAGTAGCTTTGATGATCCAACACTTAATGATGGCCTCATACAATATGTTGAGACTTTCTTCCCCGATGATTTGGACATGCAAGATCAAATCATGAATGACGAGTTGGACAAATACAAGATGAAAGATGGTTCATTTGGAAGACCTTTGGCATTAAAAGGATGTATGAACAATGATGACAAGTATAATCCAGGTATAACTATATAATTATTTAATAATATTTGACTTATGTTTCATTGAAATTGAATATCTATTTGCTAATAATTGTAATTTATTTTGATCAATAGTACTTTGGTGGTCAAACTATGGAGGTTCTACCCCCAATTTGTTGAGAATTGCAAAAAATTCTAGCTTTAACTACAAGTTATTTCGGATGTGAGAGAAATTGGAGCACATTTGAGGGGGTAAGTATAATATAATCATAGGTTCATAATACTTACTACTTCGTTATTAATTTCAATAATAAAATACATATCTAACTTTGTATGATTTTTTCATGTAGATACATACAAAGAAAAGAAATAAGCTAGATGTGGAAAGGTTGAACAATCTAGTCTACGTGCAATTCAATGCCAAACTCATAAACAAGAAGAAAAAAAGAGGTGACTAATGATGTGCTACATTCTAGTGTGCCAACACATGCTCAAGGATGGGTGGTAGAGGGTGGTGATGATGATGAAGATGATAGTAGACTACACTCGGGACTTACTTGGGCAATGGTTGCACAAGCATCGCGTGCAGACGACTACTTACAACCTAGAAGAAGTAGCAGAATTGTCGTGCCAGAACAAGAAGTTGAATCGGATGATGGTACCGAAGATGGAGGAGATGAGAATGTTGAGTGTGAATCTGATGATCTTTCTACACCTTTTGTTGATTATGAAAATGAAGAAGTGGGGTTCGTGCCGACGGACATTTAGAGGAAAGAGATGGGATATTGTTATTTTGTATTGTTATTGCTATATTTGGTTAGTGTTAACTATTTGAATTATGTTTGAACTTGTAGTCTTGTACTATGAATTTGACTATGTTTAGTTATTATGAGAGGCTTTGAATTTGGGGTATAATTTTTACTTAAGCATATTTTTAATATATATATATATATTTTTATATGCGGCGACCGTCTAATATTAGAAGGCCGCCTAGGCGCTAGGCGGTGGGTGGCCGTCCGCCTAATGCCTAGCGCCTTTTACAACCTTGACCCCAACCCATATGAAACTGATATCCGATATCAAGGAACCTTGGTATACACTGTTTCAGAGATGTACCCGTTTAGGGGTGCATTCTTGATGTCTAGATGATGGACATGCCACCTGCAATCGACGGCTTGAGAGAGTAACTACCTGGACAAATTTATCTTGGCCACCAAAGAGAAGGTATCATCATAGTAGATCCCATAGCGTTAGGTGAAGCCCTGGCAACAAGATGAACCTTAATTCGTTCGGCAAAACCATCTTGTTTGTGCTTTGACACTGAATAACCATGAACAACACACGTCTATGTCCTCGGGGTAGAGCGACAAGATTCCATGTGCTATTGGACTAGAGAATCTGCATTTCCTCATCCGCTGCCAACCTGGATGATTAAGGGCTTCTTGGACAGATGTAGGAGTAGAGAAAGAGAACAACGAGCTAACAACCTGGCATATTGATGTAGTAAGATGATGATTGGAAACATAATTCGCTATAGGGTGCTTAGTAGTTGGAGAGTAGAAGGAAAATGTAGTGAAATTGCTTCAGTTTCTCCAAACCTTTGAAGCATTTATAAGAAGAGAATCAAGCAAAGCAAAACGAACCAGATATAATAAAGAATTGGCAACTTAATAATATCAAAAACTCTGATGCCACAAATTATATCCTGGCCTTGAATGGCCAAGAGTTACTTTATCAGGACAAGCAGTCAGTTTTGAGTAGTTCAATGATGAAATCACATACCTTGTTTTTGTATATTCTTATAGGCTGTATATTCTCCCTTTGGTTTCCCATATTTCCCATGACCTCGATGAAAGGTATTCTTGGTTTTATAATTTTGTTGGGAGTGTGACCAATAAGTGATATAAATCTACATTCTTTTCTCTTGTCAACAGCCAATTCACCTCTAATGGCAGCTTGGCAGTATGCTACCATGTTTAAGCTATTAAATTCTATGTTGTATTGACATGGATACGTCTTGACACGATGTGGGCACAGGGACATGGGGACTGCACCAATTTGATGTTCTAGTGCATTTTGTAGTTTCCTTGTTACACAGACATGATATCGAATTTGGAGTGTTGTGGCTTCCTAGACCAATTTCACAACTGAGATTAACTTTATTACTGAGCAACTAATATATCTTTTGTGTTAATTCATGAGCACAATGGATCAGTTGTAAACTTGTAGTTCTCGGTGAATGCAATAAGGACCTGCACAAATTGGGTTAACAGGCCATTTTTGTAATACTTCTCCAGATGATGGTCTTATAATTTTTGTTTCTGAAGGAATTCATGTGCTCCATAACAAAATTACCTCTTTCTTAATTGTGATTCCAAATTACATAAATTATCGCCTCTTTTAAAGGCTTGAAATTCTAAGCTTATTTTGACTCTCTCGTTTTTGCTTCTATCTGCATGTACAACTATTAATTACACACACAAAAACTTTTGATGCTATTGTGTATCATTTTAAGTAAGGAGCACTGAGCACTTAGTACTAAGATTTCTTCATATAACTGTTATTCTAGTGCTTAATTCTGGTTGTAATAATTATGTAGGTGGTTTGAATGGGACTTTCCAGAGAGTGAGCAACCTAGTACATTAGTACTAAAATCCTCTGAAAAGGTATTAACACAGCTGGCTGATGTTGGGCAACAGTTAGCATTAGCCTTTGATGCTGAAGGTTCTATACTTGCAGTAGGTGGTGAAGTAAGTAGATTTCATTTACGGTGTTCACCTTATATATGTTCTTCCTCCCCCAAGGTTTCTTGTTCATTTTAGCAATGTGTGAACTATCAAAATTGGTAGAGTCGGTATCGATTATCGAACCCTTCTTATGAGTATCGGTATCAAATGTTTTGTATTGTCATCTGTTTTTGGATCACAGTATGGGATGTTTTGGTTTTGAAAACCAAAATAATAAAATAATCAATAAAGCTAGAAAATATTTGATAGGCCTAATTATTTTTGTTTCTTATGGTGTTTCCCATTAGTTTTTAATGGAATATTATTCAACATTTTTGAACGGCTCACTTGTAAGATAGTGTTGTTTATTTACTTGCTTTCATAGTCTCAAGTTTGATATTCTGGAGGCTGAAGTTTGAAATCTAACAAAATTCTACATGTTGGTATGTAGATTTTAGCTTGTTGGTATGATTAGAATATGAGTGTGTTTTCATTAATTGAGGTTACTAGTCCAATTTTTATATCTGGAAATTGCTGAGAAACCCAATTTCGGGGTGGGCTTTTATGAGATGCCCACCCGCTGGATAAGTTTTATGAAATACCCAGAATTAAGTATTTTCACGTTAAATATTCCAAGATTCCCTTTTAGATGCCACCCGCTAGAAACTGCTATTTTTAGAATACCGAAACTACCCCTCCACGCGAATTGGTCATCTATATGTATTTGAATTCAAAAAACTCAGATCTGGATTGCGATTTTCGTCTTCTTCTTCTTCACGGAAAATCTGAATTCCATTGCTCTCATATTCAGCAGAGATCGCAAAGATCGTTCGTAGTTCGGTGTGTTTTTCTTCAGTCGAACTCAGATCATCGCTCGTCATCATCATCACCATCATCATCATCTTCATCGTGGAGACATTTGAACTCAGATCTTCAATTGTGGAGAGAAGATCTTTCTTCTTCTTTTCCATAAGAATTATAATCGCTTTGAAAGAAGAATGAAACTCTTTATTCCTGAAAAAACTAAATTACACGTTTTAACACTGGAAATGACCATTCTCCGTCTTAATTAGGACGGAGAATGCCATTCTCCGTTTTATTTAAGACGGAGAATGTCATTCTCCGTCCTAATTAACACGGAGAATGACATTCTCCGTTTCCGTCTTAATTAGGACCGAGATTGTCATTCTCCGTCTTAATTAGGACGGAGAATGGCATTCTCCGTTTTATTTAAGACGGAGAATGGCATTCTCCGTCCTAATTAACACGGAGAATGGCATTCTCCGTTTTATTTAAGACGGAGAATGGCATTCTCCGTCCTAATTAACACGGAGAATGGTCATTCTCCTGCGTTTTAACACTAGAATGACCATTCTCCGTGATAAATTACACGGAGAATGGCATTCTCCGTCCTAATTAAGACGGAGAATGGTCATTCTCCGTTTAATTTAGCACGGAGAATGGCCATTCTCCGTCTTAATTAGGACGGAGAATGCCATTCTCCGTTTTATTTAACACGGAGAATGACATTCTCCATTTCATTTAACACGGAGAATGGCATTCTCCGTGTTTCTAACACGGAGAATGGTCATTCTCCTGCGTTTTAACACTGGAATGACCATTCTCCGTGTAAATTAAGACGGAGAATGTCATTCTCCGTCCTAATTAAGACGGAGAATGGTCATTCTCTGTGTAAATTAAGACGGAGAATGTCATTCTCCTGCATTTTATGGTTAGCTGAAACTTTGGAGGGCCATAACTTTTGACTGGGAGGTCGAAACGAGGTCCCGTTTGTCGCAAAATGAGCGTATCGTCGAGAAGACTGAAAGTAACAGCTTCACAGTTAGACGGCCTTCCGAAATTTTAGATTCGCAAAAAAATGATGTTTGGACCTCCGTTTTAGCACTTTTGTCGTTCGTCCCGGTCTTTCCGAAATTTTTCGACGAGTTTTTGAAGATTTTTGAGGAGAAAACCTAGATTCGAAAGTGAGCAGCGTATGAAAGAAGATGGAGTATTGAAACGTTTTTTTAAGAGCAGTTTTGTGGGTGTTTCCAATAAATTAAAATGAAGGGCAAAAGGGTCATTTGGAACCCGCTTTGGATAAGTTTCTCTAATTCTGGGCACGCGATGAAAGTTTGTTTAGCGGTGGGTTTTACATAAAACTTTTTTAGTTTTTGGGCATTTCATAAATCTTCCCTTTTTATATTTGTATTTACTTTACTTAGTACTATGTTGTTAGAATTTTATGATACACGATACTTAACTTGCCATATCATGCTCTATACTACCATTTCATTATGTATCGGTTGATCCGACAAGATACATCTAGGATAATATGCAATTTCGGTTTTTTTACTTGAGTTTGTTAGTGTATACTTAAGAATCTAGATTTTGGAATTAGATAGACTTGTAAAGATGAAACAAATAAAAATTTATGAGAAAATTATATTAAATGATATTCCTATATGGATTTAGAAGTATAAACCTAAATTCTTATAGTTAGTGTATCACAAGATACACAATACACAGTACAATACACAAAGCAAATCGATACACGTACGAAACTCTAGATGACAACCTAATTATTATATCTTAAATTCTCAAATTTAATATATTTTGGTGTAATTCCAATTTAATATTGTAGAAGTTTCTATGTGTACTGCATCTCGTTTCTTTTCCATTTTGTCTTACTAGTCTCTCGTTTAGTCCTACGCCAGGGATCTACCAAGGAGGGATACGCATCCTCTCCTTAATATGTGCTCACTTTATGTAATTATCCCATTGAGTTCATACCATATTTTCAACATGGTATCAAAACAAGTTTCTCCTGAACTAGCTTCTAGATTCTTTTCATCTTTCAACAAACCCTAGCCTCCGTTTACCCTAAAATGCTAACCTAACCTAGGTGTCACACAAACCTTAGCCTCAATTCCAACCCCCGATCCTATCCATATCCCTAACATACAGTCCCTACCCCGTTCCTCTCTGCCCCTAGCGATGCCCTAGCCATTACCTGCTCTACCCACCCAATCAACCTCCCTGCTCCAGTGCTTAGTGACCTCCACCCCTTCCCTGTTGGAAAACCCAATCGACCCCCATGCTTCAACCCCGCCTTAACCCAGTTGACCTCTACCCCCGCAGACTGCAACCCACTTCCTTCCAGCAACCACCAAGCCCCTGAAGATGACATCAACAACGGCTTACTGCCACATTGCACCACAACTTACTGACAACCATGACATGCCACACGGACAACAATAGTTTTATATCGGTGGTCCAGTCTCGATGACGACCTTGTCACCTCGATTTTGATCGCCACGAAATTGACTTTTTTTATTTTCATTTTAAAATGGTTCTCTTTAGACCTCTCTTGTTATTTTTTTCATTTAAAAAAATGGTCCTTTTCTTTATTATTTCTTTGTTGTTAAAAAATCTTTATTTCTTGGTTTCTCTATGGCTACTTTTTCCTAGATCAGATCTCCTCTCTACTTATGGTGTCTACCAATGTTTGTGTGTTGATATGTGGTCTTCTACCACTACTCCTCACCATAATTTTCTTTTGGCCCCTAGTCTCTTGAAGTGAGTGGACATTTATTTTCCTTCTTTCCGAGCTAAGAGGCTTATTCTTTGCTAAGATCTTAGCAATAGGATCTATCAGTTGATTCACTTAACTGTTTCTAGATGGTCATGATGTTTCTTTACCATTTTGTCTTTCTGGTACTTGCATAATTTTTGCTGCTGGGAAGGTTATGTAATTTAAAAGAGATTCTTAGTTTTGGCTCACTTGACATATCAGAATGTGATTATACTAAAAGAACATTTCTCTTTCTTCTCTAGAAGTCAACATGTTTACTGAATTTGTTTAGCTTAGGTGGTAGTTATATATATATATATTTTTTTAGGTGGTAGTTATATATATATATATTTTTTTAGGTGGTAGTTATATATATATATATATATATATATATATATATATATATATATATACACACACACACACACACACACTTAATGTTATGCCTAATTAGTGATATCACATGTCTGTGAGTGTAGGATGGGCATCTGAGGGAAAAAAAAAATATATACACACACACAGTTTTAATGTTATGCCTAATTAGTGATATCACATGTCTGTGAGTGTAGGATGGGCATCTGAGGGTTTTCAAGTGGCCGAGTATGGAAATCATTATCGACGAGAATGATGCTCATACATCTCTGAAGGATTTGGATTTCAGGTGGTTGGTTATATTTGTAGTCTGTGACATGCACCATATATGTTTTGTAATTCAAGTTATATTCTACTACTATTTTATATCTTGTTGATACCAATAAGTTTTTCCAACTTATAATACTTGTTTTAGCTCCGACTCGAAGTATCTTGTATCCTTGTGGAGCAGTGGACCTTGCAGGGTATGGGACCTGACGTCATCCACAGTTGCTGCCAATCTGTCAAGGGAAGATGTAAGCAATTTATTCCATAATTACATATATTTGCCAGATTTCCTCTTCAGTACATGGAAAATCTGAATTGTGCACATCTCCAGGGTGAAAAGTTTGGTTTCTGCAGGTTCTCTCAGAGCACTGATGGAAATCAGATGATCTGTGTTACTGCTATGCATGGTTATGTTCCTAACCTATTTACTCATTCCTTGTTCACAGTTTTTGGTATCTTTATTTTTGAAACTTCATTACAGGTGATCATGGAAAAATTCTCTCTTGGAATTTGAACTCATGGGGAAGAGTAGGGTCAAAGAAGATAACGCAGGACTCAATTTCTGCATTTACTGCATCAACTGATGGAAAGCTTCTTGCACTGTAAGTGATTTTCATTTTTAGTTATGTTTTAAATAACTGCCATTGGATCATAATTGATAATTGTTCTTTTTGTTAAGTCTGTTTTCACCTATCAAATGACGTTTGGTTGTTACTTTTATGTATTACGAGCTGTGGCACGGATCCTGCAAAATGGTGGCCATGTCCATCCATACGAAGTACAAATTCGGTAAAATATGGCCAAATTCGAGTGGATTTGGGTTGGAAACAAATTGGCAACAAATCTACTACCGAATCTGGACCTATCATGCAGATAGATAGCTATCAGTGGCAACATAGCTCCAATGGACAAAAAAGAAGAGAAAATAGAAAGAAAATCAAAACAAAATGAAGTAGTTAACTCAGTTGTTGGCCGACATCCTTTGCCATTGAAGTTGTTCCCACAATCCTGATATCAACTTCAGGCGACGATGGCATGTACACTACCATATGTTGCCATGGTGAAAGGTGAAATTGGAAAAGAGGAGAGACCCTACATTCAAGGATTAGGTGAGGTCGGGATGGGCAGAGCCTGGTAGTGTAGTAGGTTAAAATGTTGTTGTTTTTTAGTTTTTGATAGTTGGCTAGAAGATTGGTAATTATAAACTTAAATTATTTACGAAGTTAATCACGAGCTTGCAGTACCGGCCGATACCAATTCGATAAGGCCGATACCATTACAGTTTGACATGTCCTGATTCGATTCCGACGTTGGGTATTTCTTTCTCAGTCAAGGCGACAGAGAAAATTGAACGAAAAAGACCAATCAATAATAGTGTAAAAGAAAAGTAAGGTTGTAAAAGCATGTAATGAAGAAAGCTTATTTATTGCAGGCAAACCAATGAGCAAGGGATGACTAATATTTCTTTAATTTTCAAAACTACTAAGAAACAACACATAATGCTTCAAATTCTGCTTAAATATATAAAAAAAAAAATCTAAATTTTTAATAATTTATTAATATTTATTTGTTTTTCGGTACCAAAAATTTCGATACTCCGATCCGAAACAACTGATACTTCCGATACCGCCAATCCCGGTACTCATACGAAGGTCCAGATTCCGATACTGATACTGCGAACCTTAATGGGTTGTGTTTTCTACATGTTGGGTTTCTTTCTATTTCAAAAACAGTTATATATAATCCATGTCCTGTATTCATATTAATTAGTACCGTGTACATATTGATGCAACATAGATTACAACATGTCACACATGATATCTTTAATCCACCAAGGGAAAAATAAAATACACGCACACTTTTGTCCTTAAGTTTTAGATTCATGCAATCGTATATTGCACGGACATATGCATGTCACCATGTGCTATAAGAATTGGCTATGTATTCCGTTGGGTTCATGCCTGTCATCAGATGCTAAAATAGGTTGAATTTGGCATGGATTTTCAGTCTCGACTTCATCTCTTGATATTCGGAGATGGATGAGCTAAAGAGGCTGTAGGTGGTTAAGGTTAGGGCTTGTCTAGTTGGTGTACTCGGTGTTGGAAAAACTTAAGCTTGATAATGAGGCATGAGCCTTTTGAAAACCTTAGGGTTTGTCTAGTTGGTATACTAGGTGATGGAAAAACTTAGGCATGATAACGAGGCATGTGCCTATTGAAAACCCCACCCGACCATCTGCCAATCATTTAGTTAAGTTTATAACTACAATATTTTAGTCAACTTACGAAAACTAAAAATAAAATATTTTAGGCTACTACAGTACCAGGTCCGGCCCATCCAGACCTCACCTAACCTTATAAGAATATAGGGTTCTCCTCTTTCCCTCAACTTTCATCATGGTGGCTGATATGTCATCACGTCCGATCTTGACGTCAGGCTTGTGGTGACAAGCTCAACGGCAGAGGATGCTAGATAACAACATAGTTAATTACTTCATTTGTCTTCTCTTATTTTTGATTGTTTTCTTTTCATCTTTTCCTATTGGAATTGTGCTGCCATTGATTTGGTCTGGATTGCCGAATCATGTCCGTCCATTTCCGACTCGAATTTGGCCTTTTTTGTTTTCTTACTTAGCATGTACGGAACTACCTCCATTTTGCGTATTGTGTAACATAGTTGTCGTACATACAAGTTACTCATTTAAAAAAAAATACATACAAGTTACCCATTAAAATGATTTATGAACATTTATACAGTGTGTTGAGCTGATAATTTCTTCATCTAATAACTCAAGAAAAATTAAAAGCAAAGATCATCTCAAGTTCGTGGGGTTCACAGCATGTACCTACAAATTTCATATTAAGTCCTTTCAATTTTTGATTTGCTAGGGTTTGGGGAACATGCTTTATGAACTAGTAGTCTTATATTAGAAACTCCATTAAAACCTAAATTGAGGCCTAATTTATTATCTCATACTTTTTCATTTTGGATTTTCTAGGCCCTTCTATGTGCGCATGCTTTATGAATTTAGTTATTACAGGAGGCTTGGAGCATGATGTTAAAGTAAATTTGAAAAGATATTGGGTCACATGTACTCTGACTACATGGCGATTCACGATGATTGCGACCGATGACCACAATATGCCCAGAAAGGGAATGTATCATGCAGATGAATGCAATTCTGTAGCAAATTGTATCACTGTACCTCTTCGTCTAGACTCTTGATAGTCTAGGGGAACTTGAGGATTCTTCTTGGTTGGATGAGCTTAAATAACACAGCCAAAAGCTAGATTACTACCTGCCAGCTAACGGTCTATGTTTTATGGCATGATCCTCTCATGCTCATAGCAACCTCGGTTGGGGATTTGGCACCAATATAGAGGGTTGATGTCTGGTTGACAGACGATCATAAACTTTGTAAAATCTTTTATGGAGTTCCTTATGTTCCATAGCCAACCCCATTTGGATGGGAGAAGGCTTGAATGACGATGATGATATTTCTTTTGTGGTTTATTATTACATTATTTTAGTGGGGGTGGGCGTGGGGGTTATAATTTTTCATCAGGATGTCCATCTCAATTTATTGTGTTGGTGAAGTCTTACTAACAAGCTTTTTGATGGAATGAACAGAAATCCATCTTAATTTTTCTTTCACTGGTTATAGGAGAAATATCTGATAATTTTCTGTACAATATGATTAGACAAACTACACTCAGGTTTGGTGATGGGAAGATTTTGAATACAATATGAATTAGATATTTGAACTTTTGGTAGAGTGAGAGGGACAGGCTCTATCTATCCTGGATATCCGTTTCATAACCCATGAGAGGGGACCAATAACAAGTAGGAGATTAATTTGAAAGTCCAATTTTATGTTGGTCCCTATTCTTGGCCTTTTGTATTTACTAATTAGAAACCTGTCATTTTTTATTTCTGGAACTAACCAAACTTACCTTGCCTCTTGGTTCATATGCAGAGGGACAGTTGAAGGTAACATTTTAATCTTAAACTCCCCAAAGCTGCAGGTACTGAAAACAGTTAAGAAAGCACATATTGGCCTTGTGACTGCATTGGTATTCTCTCAAGATTCCAGGTTTGCACCCATGTCCTGTTTTGCTGTCTTTTTGTTATAGGTAAATGTAGGGCAGCAGAACCTCATTGGAAATAATCAGGTCATAAGCACATGGAATATCTTCTGTTATTCTGCCACATGCATTCACCTTGTTCTCACCCCTTGTTGGCAAGCCAGTTTGCAACAGTACTGAAGTATACCAGACCAAATGAAGTAGGCATTAGAACAAGCAGATTCCAAAGTAGCTTGGCCTTGGTCATTATGTAGAGTACAACTATTCTATCGCGGGCTTTCCCTTTGGGCACAATATTATTAGTGATCCTAAGAATACCTTCAACGATAATTATAAGATGCCGAATGCCCATTGTAAATGCGGCCAAAGGAAGTGCATAGGATTCAAACCAATTTGAGTATTGGAGATGGATCCTCGTGTACCCTCTAAAGTGGTTTACGTTGGTGAGTTTGTAGATGAAGTCCACCCCCTCATCTGTGCTCTTACAAGGCCATCAATTTTAATTTAACAATGGACGGACGTGGATTATGCATTCTCAGTGGACTGTGTTTTGTGTCTATTTATTTCAACATGGATGCATAACCAGAGGAGGTATCTCCATACTTGTTCATCTGTTGCTTCAATACTCTACAGGTTTGACCAATCTGCTATGTTAAGTGCCTTCAGTTATCTTGCACCCTGTTTTGGGTCCCGGGCCCCTCTTACCCAAACACAGCCTTCATTCTTCTTTTCCAAATCATCCACAACAATTGCACAATTGCTGTGTTACTTATTTTGTTTGCATCTTGATTTCAAATTGACTTTTTGGAGTCCATGCGAGGAAAGCCTGAACAGTGGAGAAGTTGTTTGCCCATCAAGTGAGTTCAAAGAAAATCGTGTTCTTGGCATGCAAATAAGATGCAGTCTATGCTTTCCGTCCGTTGGGTCCTGTCAACCAACATCCCTCTCATCATCAAAGGGGTCACTTTGATATGATGCTAAGGCTTGGCGCTTGCATCATGGTTCATGCATGTTCCACTTGCGGAAAAAGCGTCTTCAAAAAGTTTATGTTTTAAAAGACGCGAGACGCACTCAAGGTGCTAGGGGTCCTTTGGAGCCTAGGTGCAAGGCACATAGCAGATGCACATTTTAGAATTTTTTTTAAATAATATAGTTTGAAATATATAAACTCATAATATATGCAATCAATTCATAAGAACATTATAATATTAAAACATGGAGTCTAATTAATTCATAACAACATTATAAAATTAACAACTAATAATTGACCATAAAAAAATCAGAGGAAGCAACTATAATTTCATGATAATAGAAATCAATAAAATCCTAAAGATCACCATCATCCATAATATCATTTTCATCATGAACACTACAACAAACACTACCAGCAGTTTTGTATTCTTCATCGTTGTTGCCATTATCCAAACACAAAAGTTATTAGTTTGTTCACTTGATACATTTGATACTATTCTTATTATCCAGATCAAGTTGGGGACAATATTTTAACCAGGAATTTATTTTGATTGACTTGACAACATCAAAAGTCAAGGTAGAAGATCTGTTAATTACAACAAAAAGATTATATATAGCTAAATTGTACTTAAATATCCTCAACTATTCATTTTTGACACTTTAATATCCTTTTTTTATTGGTAAGTTAATACCTTCAACTTTTTAACTTTTTTGCTTTAGTCCCTCCATTAGTCAACCATCTCATCAAACAGTCACAGGATTAATGCCGACACTTTTACCCCTAAATAATTTACTGATTAATTAATTCTTTTTTTAAAAAACAAAAAGAAAAGAAAAATCAAACCAAATTTTCTTCTCATTCTCTTTCTCCTTCTCCTTTCCTACATGCTGACCTTTTAGACCCAAACGCTAACCTCCTTCCCTCTATCCTCCCATCCACCTTCGTCGTCGTCGATGCCGCTTGATTGTGCCATTTTCCATCCCATCACCCCTCGTGCCTCCCATGGCTGCACTTTGCCGCCGTGCAGAGTTGGGCTGCATGAATGGTAGCATCCAACTCTTTCATGCATTCCAGCATATCACGACCGACAACGAGGTGCTGGAGACACGAGGAGATGGCGGGACGGACAATAACGAGCGATGTGATAAGACTATTGTGGAAAATAATGAACCCCTTAATCCCTTAATAGAGGATTTGGTCTCATATATATAGAGAAATGAATATTACATATAAGTCCACACTTATTGAGATCAAGGTTCACAGTATCGATATCAGAATCGGTATCGGATCATTCCTATGGGTATCGGTATCAGCGATCGGTAGTATCGGCAGTTTCGGATCGGAGTATCGAATTTTTTGGTATCGGAAAACAAATGATTATTAATAAATTATTAACATTTAAAAAATATATTTTATACATTTAGGAATAATTTTAAGTATTTCCAGTATTATTTCTTAGTAGTTTTGAAATTAAATGAAATAGTAGTCAACCTTAATGATTGGTTTACATGCAATATATCATTTTTCTTCTTTTACATGCTTTTACAACCTCATTATGCTTCATATTGTTGATTTGTCTTTTTCGTTCAATTTCTTTGCCGGATTGATTGAGAATGAGACCCTCAATGTTAGTATCGGGTATCGGTCGGTATCGGATCGGGACATGTCAAACCGTATCGGTATCGGCTGTATCGGATCGGTATCGGCCGCTACTTTAAATTGTGATTGAGATATTATGTAACAATACTAATACTTAAAACCTTCCCTTAAGCTGGAGCATATATATCAATAACGCCAATTTATTACAAAGAAGTCGAACACAAGGGCCTAGAAGAGATTTTGTAAAGATATTTGCTATTTGATCTCTAGTTTTCACATGGTGAAATGTTATCACCCATTTTTTATTTATCACGAACGAAGTGGACGTCGATCTCAATGTGTTTCATCTGTTTATGAAATACGGGATTGGTAGCAATGTGGATGGTTGATTGGTTATTACACCACATATCTGCTGCTTCCGATCCTGCTTTTCTCTCAGCTCTTTCAGGAGGTGTTGCAAATATAACACATCTGTTGTGCCATGAGCAAAGGTCCGGTATTCCGTTTTTGAACTCGATCGTAAGACTATGCTCTGTTTCTTGCTCTTCCATAATACTAAGTTCTCTCCAATAAATACTGAATAGCCGGATATAAAATGTCGATCTGTAAGACTCGCAACCCAGTCAACATCAGTAAAACACTCAAGACGAGTATGCCTCTCATTTTCCATACGAATTCTTTTTTCCGCATTCTGAGCTAGATAGCGTAAGATCTCGAGAACAGCCTGCCAATGCAGAACTCGTTGAGAAGCCATAAATCTACTCACCTCACTACATCAAAAGACATGTCCAGGCGAGTCATAACTGCCAAGTAATTGAGTTTTCCAACCAGCCGGGGATACTTACCATGATTGCTCACCAGTATCCACTCATCAGGAAGTCACTTTACCCCTGGTTCCATGGGTGAGGTTACTCCCTTAGTTTGTATCATCCCCTCTTCAGCTAGTATGTCAAGAACATACTTCCTCTGAGACATTACAATGTCTTGCTTGTCCCATGTGACTTCGAGGTCCAAGAAGTACTTCAATGCTTCCATATCTTTGGTCTGAAACTGCTCGTCTAGAAACTTTTTCAGCTCAGCAATACCCTAACTGTCATCCCCTATAATCACGATGTCATCAACATAGACACCAATTAGTATCCATCCGACTGATGTCTGTCGGTAAAATACTGAATGATCCTTCTTCGATTGGTACATGCCAAACTGGATAACTACATGTATAAATCGACCAAACCAAGCACGAGGTGACTGTTTAAGGCCGTAGAGTACCTTTCGCAGATGAGACACTCTGCCCTCCCTTGCAACAACCTAGGAGGTTGCACCATATACGCTTTCTCTTCAAGATCCCCATAAAGGCATTCTTTACATCCAGTTGAAGTAAGGGCCAATCATATCGGACAATTAACAACAATAGCAATCGAACAGAGGTAATCCTGGCAACTGGAGAGGTCTCAAAATAATTCACGTCATAAGTCTTAGAATACCCTTTTGCCATAAGATGACCCTTCAGGCGATCAAGAGTGCCATCCGATTTCACCTTGATAGTGAATACCCATTTGCAACCTACCGCCTTCTTATCAGGAGGCAATCCACCAAGTCGCATGTATGGTTCTTCCGTAGCACCCACATCTAATCTTCCATAGCAGCACGCCAACCAGGATATTGGTGTCCCTCCTCGACAGATTGTGGAATCTGAATCTCATCAATAGTAGCCACCAATGACTGAGTGTGACTCACGAGCCTTTGTAGTTGTCAACATACAACGGATGGTCACGACATGCATGATGTGGATAAGTCAATATATCAGGCGGTGGTCGATCTGTGGAGTCGGAGGACTCTGATGACGACACTGGTTCTATAGGGGAAGGCATGTCTGGTAAATCTGAATTTGACGGGACTGGTATTCGCGGACTATGAGAAGGTGAGACTGGCTCGATAGGGTAGCGACTGTTGTGTTCGAATCAAATACACTAGTAATTTTTCATCTAGGTAAACTTTGGGGACAAATTCTTTAAATGGAGAAGATGGGGGAACTCGGCCTCGACAAAGGTAATATCCCGAGACAACCTCAAAGTTGGTGAAAAACAAAGATACCCTTTCTTTAGGATACCCAAGAAAAATATATTTGAGTGCCTTCAGATCCAATTTAGAAAAAGTAATACGAGTATCACAAACGTAGCATAAGCACCCAAAAAATTTGAGAGGTAGAGGAAATGCAGTGAGATTGAGATATAACCTGGAAAATAGGTAATGCTAATGAAGACAACAGATGACATACGATTGATCAGATAACAAGCCATGAGAATAGCGTCCGACCAGAATTTTCTTGGGGTGCGAGCGTGAAACAAAGTACTTGAGTGGTCTCCAAGAGGTGACGGTTCTTACGTTCTGTCACACCATTTTACTTTGGTGTATAGGGACAAGAAGTTTGGTGGATAAATGTCTGGCAAGATGAAAAGTGAACTGACGAGACATACTCACGATTATTGTCGCTCCAAAGACATTTAATAAAAACCCCAAATTGGATTTTTATTTCAATATAAAAAGTACACCGGTATCAAATAATTCGGAACGATTTTTATTAAGTAGACAAAAGTTAGTCATCAACAAAGGGAATAAAATATTTGAATCCTAACAGACTCAACAGGAGATGGACCCCATACATCAGAATGTACTAACTCAAAATGAGGTGAAACAGCTTTATTCAAACTCATCAGATGATATGCACGATGATGTTTAGCTAAACTACATGACTCACATAGATGGATGACCTAGCCGACAGTGCAACTCAAATGGTCAAGGGACACGCCAGCACAGGCAACAAGAATTCAATTCAAGCATGTATAAGCCTCCAGCCACATGTCCTCTACCAGTAGTCTTTTGAAGTCTTCTGGTCTTGAAAAACACAACAATCAGAAAAGAATGTTACCAAGCAGTGCAAGTCACGAGTAATCCGACTAATAGATAATAAATTAAATGGGTTTCCGAGTGTGTGTAACACTAAGTGAGTGGCAGGCAGGGAGAGAGACGGGTACCTCCTTTTTCACGAACTTTCAGAGAACTATCATTCACAACAGTAATATCTGTCACATGACCCACAGATACATAATCATACAAAATACTTGCATCGCCTGTCATGTGATCATACACATCTGAATCTATCACCCATTGCTTCAGTTTTACCACACACGCCGCTGAGTATCCGGCTGTTGATCCAGATGTAGAGACTCAACCATTCATTTGAGCTTGGAATTCAGTGAATTCTGCATAGGTCTCTGAATCTTTGAACTCATCTTCATGGATCGCTTTTCGTCATGAGCATTCGATGCAAAGTTGATGGTAGGAGCTTTGGGACACTGGTACTGAAAATGTCCCGGTTGACCACAATTGAAGCATGTGCGCTGTCGTTCTCCTTCATGGTCGTCACTACCTCGTCCACCGTCACGATCAACATTTCGGCCACCACATCTACCACTACGATCCCTACGGAATCCACTACGAATACCACCCAAGACAGATCGATCAACAGGTGTATCGCTCGTATCAATCCCAATTACTTTTACTGTCCGTATGACACGAAAGTAGGCCTCCATCAAGGTTGGAACCTCAGTCCCAACAATAATTTGCGATCATACAGAATCCGCATCATAACGAAATGAGGCTAGGTATGCGATGACATAGAGTTGCTGGCGTTAAGTCCTCGTCTCATTGATATCCGTCGTCAAAGGTAACACGCGATCCACTTCATCAGTCAGGGACTTAAATGGATCAAAAGTGATCCTTATGTGACTTGTCCTCTTGATCATCTCGGTGGACGCTGCAACCAAGTCATAAATACAAGACAAGTGCGCTTTCCATCATACGCAGCCACTAGGACCTCTCATAATTTCTTCACCGAATTTGTGTTCTGAACCATATCCTCCACTGATGGTTCCATCGAGTTCATCAACTTTGTGAACAATTTGTTATTATTTGTCTCCTACTGCTCGTATGTGGGATTAACCGTCTTTGGAGGGTTGTTAGTGAAATGCTTTGACAATCGCATTCCCTAAGCATTTTCTTGACCTTCTTGCACCACGTGGAGTAGCCAACCGGATCATCCAGCTTCCGATCGACAAGTCAAATCGAGGAAACCGTCATACCAATGCTCGGTGTCTCCGCTTCTATGTTCCTGACACTGGTGGTATCAATACTGCTATTCACCTCAGTGCTCGGCATCCTTCAGGTTCTTGATTCGACTATCATTACTCGGAACAGCTCGATATTCACATCAACTCTGCAGATGATAGCTCGTGCATACTTGACAGAGATCAAAGATGGATAACACAAGCCAGGAACAGAGATTCACACAAAACTAGTTTGCTCTTTGTTAAATTCTGACGTGGATACCGAACCAGGAACATAGATTCACACAAACTATTACTCTATGTTAAATCCTGATGTTGTTACCAAGGTTCAGAGATTTACACAAACTATCATATTTTGCTTCCTGAAAAATTCGACTCAAACAATTTTTTTAGGCGGCAACATGCGGGGGAAGGGGGGGGGGGTGAGGCGGTGGGGTGCGACAACAGGCGGGGATGGGGTGGGGGTGGAATAGCAACATCAGTTGTGGGAAGGGGGGTGGGAGGTGTGGAGAGCGAGGGAGAGAGGGGCAGCTGGCTGGCGGGGGAGAAAGCGCCAGCAGCGAGGGACAACAGCAACAGGCCGACGAGGGCCGACTGTAGAGAGTGAAGGGGGGGGAGGGGAAGGGCGGCGATGGCTAGGGTTAGGGTTTAGAGAGAGGAGGGGGCCGTGGCTAGGGTTAGGATTTAGAGAGGGATGACTCTGAGATATCGTGTGGAAAATAATGGACTCCTTAATCTCTCAATAGAGGATTTGGTCTCATATACATAGAGAAATGAATATTATATATGGGTCCAATTTTATTGAGAGATTACGTAATAATACTAGTACTTAACAGCTACGACGACGATGGGTGGTGGTGGTTGGGAATGATGCAATTAGGTTTAGGATTAGAGTTAGCTTAAGAATTTGATTAATTATTTTTATTTTTAATTAAAAATTGAATAAATAAATAATTATTATGATTGTCATTAGGTTGAGGGTATTATAGACTATTCTTACTTCATGTTAACTCTAACTGCAAAAATGGTGATAGTTAGGATATTTAAATGAAAAGAATTAGTTCATAACAATAAGTTGGTTATTAGTTTTTACTTATATAGTTATTAAATTCCGAGTAGGATTTTGTCTTTTTTTAATCCCAATTCTAAACTATATTATAAGTTTCCATACAAGCAGTCCAGCAGATGGAGGAATTCTAGAGTGCCACAGGTAGGTACGCTATCTAAAGTATTAATTTGCCAATAAAAATAAAGGGTATTAAAAAGTCAAAATGGGAGAATTGTGGATATTTAAGTGCAATATACATTAAAATACTAGGACATCTATTACAAAAATGTAAAAAGTAAAAAAAAAAAAAGAATAAGAAACACTATGTTAATAAGCCTCGTGGCATCAGTTGCACCTCGAAAGTAGGCAACTGCGTGAGGCACACAAGGCTCGAGCCTCGAGAGTAGGTGTGAGGTGCGGAAAGCATGCGCCTCAGGTGATTCTAGGTGAATGAGCCTCGAGCTTGAGGCGTGCCTAGGCGGGAGTCTTGCGGGCTTTTTCAAACATTGCATAAATGATGGGGATAAGGCTACATATATCTTGACTCTGTCCAAACTATACATTAGCGAGAGTCTCATGGCACTAGGATACCCTTTTCATCCTTGTTTTTTAGTGTCGCATGAAGCATGTGAATCCAAGTGTGACCCATTCTTCTTTAGGATTCCTCGAGTGGAGTCTAGGTATCTTTTACCAGGTAGTGAGACTGTCTCCATGAAGTAATTGGGAAAGAGATTTTGATTTTTCACTATTTTCGTCCTTGATAGACCTGCAGCAGTTTTTGACAGAACTGGAAATCCACGAATATTATTGTTCTAGGAAGGAGGAACATGTATGATAAGTTACTGCCAAGTCGATGGAATATTATCTCCTATTTCAACAGCATATACTATCCTCCTGTGGCTGTGAGTGAGTCCTAGCGTCCTCATCTACAAGGTAGTGTTGTATGTGTTTGGGAAAGGGTACAATGTTTTCTGTAAGCCAATTATGGTACTAAATTTGGATCTCTGTTGTTGATGATTTGCTTGAATTGATTCCACATGAAGTGTCCAGCCAACATCTCTTGGTTGTTGACATTATGGAAATTTCCCACAACGTAGGATCATTGGTCAAGAACAAGCTGAAGTAGCTTCATCTTTAAATCCACTGTTCTTGTTCGCAGGGCATTGGTATCTACATCTTTCGACTATACTGCTAGCGTGACACTAAATGAAGACAAAAAGAAATCTGGTATGTAATCATAATACCTTCTTCTTTTTTGCGTCTTTCCACGAGGCATAAAATCTTAATCTGAAGTTTCTACATGTTTCCTTCTGATTTCACAGGATTAAGCATGCCGCTCATCATTTTGGTTGTGTTACTCTCTGTCCTGGTCTACTTAATGATTGAGAAGAAGTATTTAAGGTTGCCTGCCATCTGAACTAAGTTTCCGCCATTCCAGTAACACTCGCAGCCCATCGGTCACCTGTGCTATGCACTAATATGGAGGATGGGTGGATAATTTTGTAATAGCTAAACGAATGTCAGGGTTCTTGTATAAGAATATGATCATCCTGTGCATAGTTATAAATATTGGTACAGTTATTAACTTAACTGTGTCTGTAGGTAATAATATTTTTCCCCCTTTTCTTGAAACTGGTAGACTCCCAATGATGGTTTAACTGGAGGTTTTGCTTAAGAATCGGCCATTTGTTTTTGTTTTTTTTGTCATTACAAGACTCAGAGGATTGGGTTGTGAAAGGATGTAAGGAACTCCTGTTGGCTAACCATGTGCGGAACTGGCACTTGGAGTTTGTTAGTGATTAAACGTCAGTCCTGCAGATTGACTTCGCCGGGATATCCTTTTATCCCTTCCTAAATCTGGAAATTGCTGAGAAATCCAATTTCGGGGTTGGTTTGTATGAAAAACTCACCCGCAGGATGTGTTTTATGAAATGCCCAGAATTATATATTTTCACGTTAAATATTCCAAGATTCTCTTTAGATGTTCTGTATTTACAAAGTTGCCATCTTTATAATACCATAACTACCCTTCGCACAAACTCAGATTTGGATTGCGATTTTCGTCTTCTTCTTCACGAGAGATCTGAATTCTATTGCTCTCATCTTCAACAGAGATCGCAAAGATCGTTCGTAGTTCACTGTACTTTTCTTCAGTCGAACTCCGATCATCGCTCATCATCATCATCATCGTGGAGAGATTTTAAATTTTTCGACGATTAGGTCAATTGTGGAGAGAAGATCTTCTTCTTTTCCATAAGAGTTAGCATCGTTTTGAAAGAAGAACGAAAACTCTTGAATTTTTGTTCCTAACAAATTTTTTTTCAAAAAAAAAAACCAAAAAAATAGGTTTTAGGTTTATGTTGACTGTTTTCTATCATTCTCCGTGTTAAAATCACGGAGAATGACCATTCTCCGTGCTAAAACCACGGAGAATGGCCATTCTCTGTGATATTACCACGGAGAATGATCATTCTCCTGCATTTTATGGCCAGTTAAAACTTTGAAGGGCCATAACTTTTGACTGGGAGGTCGAAACGAGGCCCGGTTTGTCGCAAAAGGAGCGTATTTTCGAGAAGCCAGAGAATAACTACTTTTTCGTTAGTCGGCCTTTCGAAATTTTAGAATCGCAAAAAAATGATGTTTGGACCTCCGTTTTAACAGTTTTACCATTTGTCGACGTTTTCAAAAATTTTCGACAAGTTTTTGAAGTAAGGTTTGAAGATTTTTGAGGAGAAAACCTAGATTCGAAAGTGAGCAGCGTATGGAAGAAGAGGAAGTATCGAAACGTTTTTTTAAGAGTAGTTTCGTGGGTGTTTTCAATAAATTAGGACAAAAAGGTCATTCGGAACCCCCTTTATATATTTTTTGCTAATTCTAGGCACGCGATGAAATGTTATTGTACGGTGGATTTTTCATAATTTTTTTTCGTTTTTTTGGCATTTCATAAATTTTTCCTTCCTAAATAGATCTGCAGCGGTATTGTCTTTGTTGGTGGGATGTCTTAAATGTAAGTATTGTTCCTTATCAAAAATTAGTTATGATCACGTGCGAATGAACGTAGGAAAACTATTTTTTTGATATTATTAAGAAATTAAATAAAATAAAAATTATATAAAAACAATTTAATATTTTTTAATTAAAATTTATTATAGATATGTTTTTAGAATTTTGAATATATGTTTAGATAATATGATATAGTTAGTTTAAAGATAATTTGAATATTGAAAATATTTTAGTTTGTATATAAATATGTTTATCGGATTTTAGATATATGTTCATGGAGTTAGAAAGGTTATACTAATTTTTTTTTACGTGATATATATATATATATATATATATATATATATATATATATATATATATATATATATATACTAATGAATATAGCTTATACACCAACAACATAGTTTTCATCAGACAATATATCACAGGGATTACATAAAGACACATTCCATGCACTGATAACATTACATTATAAAATCTGACAGTGTAAGAAACATAAGGATTTCAAACATTGGAGAAACAGAATCAGTAGTCGAGGATCTCGGTTTTACTTGGCAGCAGCAACCAGAGCGCAGCGAGCATTTGTGAAAGTAGAGAGGAGTGCGCCAAGCTGTAATTTATCACTGCAGCCAAAGCTCAACCTGTATTCAATATCGGCCAAATGATTAATTAGCTTAATTAACTCGAACAGCTTCTGGCATTTTGATCTTGAAAACAAACATAGTGACTTCTCTCACAATATGATAATGAAGCCAAAAGGCTAGCTATCTGCTCAATATCTTTCGGCATTGGATTTCCAGTGCAGAGGTAAACAGCCTCTTCTGTTATATGCTGGGAAGCCATACGAGTCGACTGTAATATGTTCAATGCCTTCCTCATGTCACCGTTGCTCAACCTTACTAGGGCTGTTATGTTAAGCTAGCCACTCTCCGACACATCAAGCCCTTCAGCCTTTATCTCCCTAACGTTGGTAGCATCAAGTGGAGCAAATCGAAACCGCGTGCACCTTGACTGTAATGCAGGAATGATCTTGTTGACATGATTACAAATAAGTGCAAATCTAGTGCTCTTTGCATATTTCTCAATCACTCTACGGTCATGGCATCTGCTTCATCAAGGAGGACCAATTTCACAGAAAGCTTTGCTCCAAAGCACAAGCTCGCTGTGCTGGCGAACTGCTGGATCTGGTCGCGGACGACGTCGATCCCTCGCTCGTCGGAGGCGTTGAGGTCCAGCATCATCTTGGAGCACTGGTTCCCATAGAGCTTCCTCGCCAGAGCCAGCACCGTCGACGTCTTCCCGGTCCCGGGGGGGCCGTAGAGGAGGAGGTGCGGTAGCCGGTTCTCGTTCGTCAGCCGATCGATTGTGTCGACGATGTCGCGGTGGTCGGCGACGTCAGCGAGGGACTGGGGGCCAGGGGGCGGTACTTCTCGACCCAAGGGACGGATCGGCCGACGGGAGGTAGGGGATGAGCGGCGGCGGCGTCGTCGATCTCCATGGCGTCCGCCATTGCTCGGTCAGGGTTTTGGGGATTTTTTATGCTATGGCGATATATATATATATATATATATATATATATATATATATATATGGTGCCAGTTAGAAGGACTTTATAAATTTTTTTAAGGGATATTTTAGCAAATGTTTCCATTCTAAATGTTGAAACTAGCATGTACTCCCACTATTTTGTTTAGGCTTAATTGCTAATTGCTACCCTCAACTATTACACTTTTTCAAGTTGATACCCTAAACTTTTTTTTGTAACAACTTGATACCCGGATATTATTTTGGACAAAAATGTCCCTACCCCTAACCCCCCTCCCCCGTGCTAGCTTCGCCCCCCCCCCCCCCCCCCCCCCCCCGCCCCCTCTGCTAGCTCCGGCCGCAGCTCCCCCCCCCCACCCCCCTGTTCGCTTCAGGCCATCCCCCCCCCCCCCCCCCCTCTCGCTCCGGCCGTCCGCCCGCTCCCGCCTCTCCCTAGGGCTCGGCAGCGGGAGGAGGGGGGCTGGGAAGGGGGGTGCGGAGCGGGAGGCGGGGGCAGGAGGTGGCCCGGAAGCGAAGAGGGGGGGGGGAGGTCGGCCGGAAGCGAGGAGGGGGGGGGGGGGGTGTCGGCCGGAGCTAGCAGGGGGGTGGCCGAGTGGGGGAGGGGGTGGAGGGAGGGAAGGGATAAGGGCATTTTGGGGTTTTTTAAAATGTTAGGTATTAAGTTGAAAAAAAAAATAGTTTAGGGTATCAACTTGAAAAAGTGTGATAGTTGAGGGTAGCAATTAGCAATTAAGCCTTTTGTTTAACTAGCAAACGCTTCCATTTTTTTTTATAGGGAACAATAAAAAATTAAGATATATCCCTACTTTTTTAACAATTTTTTTCGTTTTACACAAGAGTGGATTTTTGGGGTTGGAGGTGGGGGGGGGGGGGGGGGGGGGTGGGGGGGTGGGGGGGTGGGGGGTGGTATATGCTAGTTTCAATATTTATAATGGAGGCATTTGTTAAAATATATATATTTTTAATTACGTGAGAATATACATACGGCTTAGACGGCTTATTTTGAACAGTTTTCTAGTCTCTTGTTAATAGTATATAAAGATATATTTATTAATGATTTTTATGATAATTCTTGATAAATAGATTAATATATATGTTTGAGTTATTGAATGAATACATATTTTTTTTATCCATAAATAATATTATTTTTAGACAATAAAATGTTACACAAAAAAATGAGTAATATTTCTGATATTTGAATTAAAAATCAATATAGATTATTACACATTGATTTTAGTGTTATTTACACTAATTATTCCTAAATTTTGCATTTATAACACGGGTACCCCTCTTTTAAACTAATTACACTGACCACTCCTCCCTTTAGAATTTTTTTTTTTAAATAGTGGTAGTTAGTTTTATAACTTTTTTATTTTTATCTTAAAACATGGTACCTCATGTAATAAACATAAAACATGAGGGTGGTCAGTATAATTAGTGTAAAAGTAGGAGTAACCCATGTTATTTTGTCAGTTAGTAACATTTTATTTAACAGCCTGGCTTACTGGTGTAATCCGTAATATTGGTCCTTACAAGAATAAGCTACATGTGCCCCGAGATGGATTATTAAATAAAGGGTAAAGTGCAGTTAAACCCTCCCTAGAGTTGCCTCGTTTGCAAAATAAGACCTTTTAGAAAACTTAAGCAGTTTGCACCTCCAAAAAAATCTGTTTTGTTTAGAATGGCCCTTATCCGTTAAATGGCCGTTAAAATGGCCGTTAAGACTTAAAAAAAAAATAAAAAAAAATTAGAAACTACCTAAACTACCCCCCCACCCTTCCCTACCAGCCCCTACCCCCCCCCCTCCGCCGGCGACCCGACCCCCCCCTCCCCCGCCCCTCCTCCCTCCGGCGGTCATCCCCGACCCCCCCCTCCTCCCTCCGTCGGTCATCCCCGACCACCCCCCCTCCTCCCTCCGCCGGCGACCCGTCCCCCTCCCCCCTCCCCCCCTCCTCCCTCCGCCGGGTCGCCGGTCATCCCCGACCACCCCCCTCCTCCCTCCGCCTGCGACCCGCCCCCTTCCCCCCTCCCCCCCCTCCTCCTTCCGCCGGCGACCCGCCCACCGACCCCCTCCCCCCCTTCCTTCCTCCGCTGGCGCCCGTCCGCCCCCACCACCGGAGAGAGAGGGGGGCGCCCCCCTCCTCCCGTCGCCGACGAACGCCCGTCCCCCCGACCCCCCCTCCTCCTTCCGCCGACGCCCGCCCGCCCCCACCACCGGAGAGAGGGGGGGGGGGTGAGGGAGGGGTAAAATCGTCTTTTTAGGCCATTTTAACGGCTATTAACAGCGGGAGGGGTGAATTGAGCAAAATCAAAACAGTGTGGTTTTTTTAAATCAGGGAGTCTTTAATTACATTTTCGTGACATCTAAGGAGGGTTTAAATGCACTTTACCCTTAAATAAATGCAAATTCTATTGGCACCTCAAGTTTTATTTGATGACAGGCCAATTTTTTCAATTTATTTACAAGTTTGTCACTCCAAATTTTTACTTGAGGGCAGTCCAAATATTTGGATTTGGACTGCCAACAAAGTTGACAGTTCTAACATAAAGTGACTGCAACAATATTTCTAGTCCTACTTTATATTAGAACTGCCAACTTTGTTGACAGTCCTAAAGGATTTGTAGATTTGGACTGTCAACAAAGTTAGAAGTCCTAACATAAAGTAGGTTTGCCAACATTGTGGACAGTCCTAGTTGGCAGTTCTAAAGGAGGATTGAGCAGCCCAAAATAAAATTGTAGCTGTTCTGAGTAAAAATTACACCAAGTTGAGCTGTCCTGAAGTAAGGGCTGTCCTGGAGTAAAATGTGGAGTGCCTATAGAATTTGCCTAAATAAATCTAGTGATGCTTAATTAGATTTAACTTGATGTAGTATAAAATATAAATATAAATTAATCATTAATATGTTAACTGAAACTAAAAGAAAATATTGTTGATGGAATCAGCATTGCAGTTGAAAAGTTTGCATGGACCTGAGCCAAATTTGTGCATCCCCTATGTTTTAACTTGTTTGTAAAATTTAATTTTCCTTTTATTCAGTTGTGCAATTGAATATTTTTGGGGGGCTATTATTTCAATGTGCTAATTAGCGTTTATATTCTAGATTTTATATCAGCATAGAATTTAAGTTATGTCCCATTGCAAGTTTGAATCCTAGATTTAATTTTCGGTTAGCTTTTTTCCATTATATTTCCATTTTCAGCATGTCTTAGTTGTTGTTCTTATACTTTATGTTCAGAATATAATGGAAAAACAAAACCAAAATTAAAAATCTAAAGTCCAAAATTTTCAGCTGACAATGTCATGACTTAATCTGACAATGTCAATTTTCAGCTGACAATGTCAGGACTTAAACTAATATCAGGACATAAACTTTTAAGATATCTAGAATCTGAACACTAATTAGTTCTCCTTAAGATTAATCAAATTTATGATTAGTTTTTTCCCTCCGGTACATATTCACAAGTTCTCCATTTATATATATTCATAGTTAAATTATTTTTTAAAATTATCAAATAATAATTTTAACACCTACCAAAAAGCTTATTCATAAGTTCTTTTTGGTGTTTGCCTACCAAAAAGAAATCAAATAAAAAAATGGGTCATCTACGTACTTATTGCAAGAAGCTTCGTCATTATTGTAACACCTGCTATACTCGTCAGCAGCATCGTCTGATTTGTTCTTATTGTCAGAAGCCTGAAAACTTAGTGGATAATTATTTTTTTGCTTCATCCACATTTAAAAAATACAATTCTTCAAACGGATAAAGACAAAAGGTTCCTCCTCGACCCACTCTCCGATACCTCAGGCTCACATTGTTAATAGTACACATATACGACAAATATTCAGACCGTCTTACTCAGTTAGAGCTCCAGGTCCAGCGCTAGCTTGTCATTGCTGGCTCCTCTGCATCTGCATCTAATGGTACGTCTACTTCTTGGATATTAGACTCTCGTATTTCTCATAGTATGACTTCTGACCTTAGTCTCTTATCTAGTATTACACCTTTACCATCATATTTTTCCTCTTTACACAGCTGATGGTTCTTAGTTGACCATCACTCGATCTGGCTCTATTATTTCTGACACTTTGAGTCTTCCTTTTGTTTTACATGTTCCCCATCTTACTTTACATCTCATATCAGTTAGTAGCTTTTGTGAGAGTGGGTTTATTGATATTTTTGATTCACTCATATGTTTTGTGAAGGATCCTCGTACGAGCTAGACGATTGGTCGTGCTTGTAAGAAGGGACGATTGTACCACTTAGCGTTTTTTCATCTTCTATCAATTCGATCTTTGAGTTCTAGTCATGTTGCTATCGTCATCTCTACTGCCAACTTGTGGTACAGACACTTAGGTCATATTTCAGAGTCTCCTCTAAAGATTTTATTTTATAGTGGTGCTCTTGGACATGGTTCTTTCTCTTCTCTATCCACATGTACGGGATGTAAGTTGGCAAAATACTTAGCCCTACATTTTTCTAAGAGTTTATCTAAATCTAGTAGTATTTTGAATTAGTCCATTATGACTGTAGGAAATAATAATGCCTTGTTCTCATTGCTAGGGTTTGTTACAATATATATAGGTCTACATTTGGGCTAATGGGTATGGGCCATATTTACATTACACAGATAATCTAACACCCCCCCTTAAGTTGGAGCATGCAAGTCACAAATGTCCAACTTGGGAAGGAAAGAATCAAACACTTGCTTTCCAAGGGGCTTGGTGAAGATGTCAGCCAGCTGAGAAGAAGTAGGAACATGCGAGGCTATTACGGTGCCATCTCTAATAGCATCGCGAACAAAATGCAAATCCACCTCAATATGCTTACTGCGCTCATGAAATACCGGGTTCTGAGCCAGGTGCAGGGCTGACTGACTGTCACAATACACCGACATAGCAGACTCCTGGCGAACGCCCAAACACACCAATAACTCCTTCAACCATTTCAACTCACAAACAAGCGCAGCAAGAGAACGGTATTCAGCTTCAGCGGAAGATCGGAAAACGGTTGATTGCTTCTTGGTCTTTCAAGAAATAGGAGACCCCCCCCCAGAAACACTAACCATCCTGTAATAGAGCGGCGAGTCAGAGACAACTTGCCCAGTCGGAGTCACACCAACCAGAAAGACGGAGATCACAATCAGCTTTCAAAAGAATACCCTGTCCTGGTGCATTTTTGAGATATCTGACAACTCTCAAAGCAGCATGACAATGATCTTGTCGAGGCTCCTGTAAGAATTGAGACAAGATATGCACAGCATAGGCCAAGTCAGGGCGAGTAAATGATAGATAAATCAACCTCCCAACCAGCCTCCGATAAGTCTCTGCATCCACCATCCTTGGACTAGTCAATTCTGCCAGCTTATGATTGGGCTCCATGGTAAAACCAGCCGGGCAAGACCCCATCAAACCGTATTCTGAAATAATGTCCAAAGCATACTTCCTTTGACACAAGGAAATTCCTTCCGCACTCCGAGCCACCTCTATGCCAAGAAAGTACTTCAACACACCAAGATCCTTCATGTGAAAGCAAGAACTAAGGTACTTTTTGAAAGCATCTAAAGCACCTGTGTCATTACCAGACACAATCATATCATCCACATAGATCAAAACATGCAACTCTACCTTCCCCTTAAAAAAAGAGAAAAGAGAATAACCGGAATGTGATTGAATAAATCCATAGGATATCAGAGAAGCAGTAAGCTTAGCAAACCAACAACGTGGTGCCTGTTTCAATCCATATAGAGACTTACGCAGGCGACACACTTTGTTGGGTTCACTATGCGAAAAACCTGGCGGCAATTTCATATATACTTCTTCTGTCAGATCTCCATGAAGAAAAGCATTGTGCACATCCATCTGGTGCAAAGTCCAGCCTTTCACAGCTGCAACAGCCAAGAACGTCCGAACTGTAGGCATCTTAGCTACCGGGGCAAATGTTTCTGAATAGTCGATCCCCTCAACCTGATGATTACCGAACACAACTAACCGTGCCTTTAAGCGCTCGACACTGCCGTCGGATTTGTACTTTATTTTGTACACCCATCTACTTCCCAATGCTTTCTTCCCAGGAGGCAAATCGATAAGACTCCATGTCCCATTATCTTCCAGAGCCTGTATTTCAGTTTGCATAGCTGTGCGCCAGCCTGAATCTTGCGAGGCCTGGCGATATGAAGTAGGCTCAACACCGGCAGTGATAGCTGCAAGAAAATCTCTGTGTCCAGCAGTAAATATGTCATAACTTAGAAATTGTGTTAGAGGATACGAAGTACCTGAGGAAGTGACGGAAACAGATGAACTGTGGTGAAGGGGGGGGGGACTTTTACTTCGAACAGCATTCATCACAAAATCCTGTAATCGCACTGGCTGTGATTTCTTTCTCATTCCTCTTCCCAATACTACCTCATCGGGCACCTCTGGCAACACTGTATCCCCTGTATCATTAGTAGTATCCGTATCACCCCCAGCGGACTCTTCTGTCAATACTTCTGCATCTACTTGTGCATCCTTGCCACTCGGTACCGAGCCACCAGCAACCACTCCGGCCTCAGCAACCGTAGCCGGGACCATCCCAAAAGCCTCTATATCGTCTCCCGGCACCTCAACAGATGTATGGCGTGTCACATAAGACATCTCGCTAGCAGAGCCACATCCAGGAAATTCTTTTTCATAAAAAGTAACATCACGGGACACAAAAAATTCACCAGTCTCCAAATCATACAGTTTCCATCCCTTTTTATCAAGTGGATACCCAACAAAGATACATTTTCTGCTCCTGCTAGCAAATTTATCATGTCGGGATTTCAAATCATACGTATAGCACAGACAACCAAAAATACGTAGATGATCATACGAAGGAGCCGAACCATATAAAACTTCATAAGGAGACTTAAAATGCAAGATACTAGACGGGGTTCTATTTATCAAATAACATGCACCCAGAACACATTCCCCCCAAAAATCCACGGAAAGAGAACCCTGAAATCTCAATGTCCTGGCTACATTTAAAATATGTCGATATTTTCTTTCCACCCTTCCATTCTGTTGTGGTGTCCCAACACAGGATGTTCGGAACAATATACCTTGAGATGAAAAATAATCTCGTAAACAATTAAATTCAGTGCCATTGTCAGTCCGCACCCGACGGATATCAGCCCCAAACTGACGCTTCACCATAGCAATGAAGTTAAGAAACGCAGAATAAACAACACACTTATCCGTTAATAAAATAACCCAAACAGCTCTAGAAAAATTATCCACCAAAGTCAAAAAATATCGTGCCCCATTAAATGACGGAACACGATATGGTCCCTACAGATCACAGTGTATAAGTTCAAAGCATCTCAAAGCACAACTACTACTATCAGGAAAGGCATCACGAGTCTGTTTAGCTTGATGACAAATATCACAAGCCTTATGAGAAAACACACTACTACCAGAGAGAAAAGGAAAAGTCTGCATTACTTTATCTGAAGGATGCCCCAGTCTACTATGCCAAACCTCAGAATCACTCTCTTTGCATGCCAGGATCACCGAAGCCAAAGAAGCTGGAACCTCCCCCAAGAAGTAAAGTCCACCCCTTTGTTCACCTGCTCCAATCACCATCCTCGTACTTCGGTCCTGAACAAAACACAAATCAGGAGTAAACAACATATCACAATTTCTGGTACCAATCAATTGTGAGACAGAGATCAAATTGCAAGTCAATGTCGGAACATAAAGAACATCCGTCAACACCAATGAAGCAGTCAAAAGTACTTTGCCTCTCAGAACAGCCTCAATAGTGCTCCCATCAGGCAAAATCACAGGACAGACAGGGCCCTCAAAGCAATCAACTAAACAGTCACGAGAGCCTGTCGTATGAAGAGTAACCCCAGTATCGAATATCCAAGGGACAGAAGAATTCTTACCCATCAGACGATCAGAGTTTGATGAACCAGGTTTGGAAGGATTGTCGTTACCCAGCAAGCTCATCAGTTTCTGCCATTGTTCACCTGAAAGTGGCGAAGGATACCCTCCATGCATCATGTCTGTCGAACTCCCAGCAAGACCAGCAGGGACACCATGACCAGCAGTGGCGACATGATGAACAACCCCTACGCTACCAGTACCGCGTCCCCCATCACGTCTCTGCTGTGGTGCCGGGCCTCTGCCACCGCCAGCACCACGTCCGCCCTCACGCCGAGGACGAGTCTCCCACCACTCTGGATAGCCAATCTTGGCAAAGCAAGTGGTAACATCATGACCTGTTTTCTTGCAATGAGTACAGATCATACCTGATTTGTCCCTGGAATCTGAGGTTCTACTATTAGAAGTAGTAGAAAGACGAGGAGAAGTCTTGATAGTCAGTGCCAACACCTCATCAGCAGCGGATTGGACCTGAGATTTTTGCATATCCTCCTCCTCACGGACTGCCTGGTATGCTCGATCTAAACTTGGCTGAGGATCCTGAGCCAGAAGATTAGATCGGGTATGACCATACAACTCAGCATTCAGCCCATACATAAAGTCCTGAAAATGGTCTTCATCCCTCATAGCCTGTAGCTTTGCAGCAAGTTTACCACAGGTATAAGAAGGCAATGGGAAATAAGCAGCTTGTTCATCCCACAAAGACTGCAAATTTCCAAAGTAAGTTTCCACAGACATCGAAGCCGTCTGATTACACTCAGCCAAAACCACCTTAATTTGTTGCTTCCGAGCGCCATTGCTAACAACAAATCTTTTCTCCAACAAGTTCCACAATGGATAAACCTCCTCAAAGTACGGCAAAGATTTCTTCAGAGACGGATCAATGGTATTAAGAACCCATTGAACCAATAGTGCTTGCACGCATCTCCAATCAAGCAATTTGCTAGCATCATTAACAGGTTTGACTTCAGTACCCTCCAAAAAAGTGATCTTTTGCCTAGAGATCTGGGAGAGACGTATCGACCGAGACCACTCAGCATAGTTCGGTCCACGGAAAACAATAGGAGTAATGATATTTTCTGGTTGATCAGCAGAACTCAAAAAATATGGATCCTTCGGATTAGGATAATTTGGGTTGTGTGCACCGCCATCGCCAGTTGCGACGGAATAGCTGGATGCAGTATCATCTGCCATCGCGGATGTCGGGTGTACAAAATTTTGTTCAACGCCGACGAATCAACCGCTGATGGACGGGGTCGGCGGTGAATCGGCCGTGATCAGGGGCGCCGGATCTGGCGCGTAGGGGCGGATGTCGGGTGTATAAAATTTTGTACAATGCCGACGAATCAGCCGCTAATGGACGGGGTCTGCGACGATGTCGGACGCCGAGAATCAGTCGGAGGCGGTCCGCGGTCGGCGCGGTCGGCGCGAGGGGAGGGCGCACGGTCAACGCGCGGGAGTGCGCAGGAGGGCGCGCGGTCAGTGCGCGGGAGGGCGCTCGGTCGGCGCTGTCACACCCCAGAACCAGAATACTGGAGAGCGGGGGAATGACTCAGCCAGCTACGTATTACGGGTAGAAGAATACCGTATAATACGATCAATGCTGTCTAACCAGACGAGGGGGTGCATACTACATGAAAGTCTTACTATGGTCACTCCACATCTATTGTCTCAATCGTTCAAACAAGAAACAGTAATAGAGAACATGTAAGATAAAGCAGTAAGGCGTCCCATATGCTTAAATCAAAATGTTCTTGATATCTGGCTTTACAAAACATAGCCAGAAAATGTCGCAAGTATACACAGTTGTTAGCAGCTGCAGTCTGACTTAGTTACAATTATGTAAAGGTAAGTACAAGACAATCCGACTAACATGTCGGTGCCAAACGGCTAAGTATAAATTAAATAACAAAACGAGCGGTGGAGTAAGGAACCCACTCGAGTCCTCCTGCGATCATTCCTCTAGTATTGACCATCTTGGAGGTGAAAGTAAGCTGAGTCCTCGGGAACCGGCTCTAAATCTGGCCATGCAAAACCAGAGAGGTTAGACCTCTAATAGCAAGTACCACAAGGAAGCACGATATGAAGGATTAAACCAGTAAGTAAGAGAATATAATAATAGATCTCTGCTTTCCACTAGGATTCACATAACATCACGACACTTCGAACCAACCTCCCAACCAAACAAGGACAGAAGTTGGCCCGTCATGTCCTGACATTCTGATCATCTCAGTTAGGCAACAGAGTAGGTACAGTACACAAACAAATCATCTTGAACGGCCAATCAACTCCTACGGCTTGCTATTGTGAGTCCCAAGTTATCCTGGAATTATGCAAATAAGGATTCCTCAGTTCTTACTATGTGCGAGCAAGGCTAGTCTATCCAGTCAATCAATTGCGCCAATCATGAATTAGACGAGTCCCAGCGGAGCGCCCGTCATCAATATACAATATACAATAATAATATAAGCAGATACCGCTCCCTGCCCGTGTGGCAGATTTACAGTATCTGTGGAAACCAGCCGGCCTGTCGGGCACTAATAGTCCCGAAGAGGGCTGCCATGTAAAACTCGGGAATCCATTCTCTCCATGCCATCATTATTTTATTTAACTTAATAGTCTCTACGTTGAGTAAAATCCCATGCCGTGGACCATAGTCATTCAAATGAGTACTTTCGTACGGGGTACGATATGCGTAACTCTACAACGATATCCGTGCGGCTAGGTTATAGGTCTTACATAGCGTAATGCAACAATCAAATCTAACCACGGAGTAATCATGCCTTGACCATAAAGTACACATGCTGCTTTGTAGAAAAATAAATAAATTGAAGCCTGCACATGCCTGTATGTCAATATTCGGGATCGGCTAATCGATTACAATAGTTCATTACATGAACGTGTCTCATTCATTTAATTCAATAAGATGACTAGCCAGTCTCTTAGTTCCAACTAGGAACGCATGATCAATTTTAGTCAAGATAACCATTATTATCAATGGTGACAAGGCATGAAAGTCAATTAGTATTAAATGGGGTCGAGTTTATAACTCCTCAGGGTTAAGTTCCAGTCTTACTGGGTATCCATAAACCAATCAAGACACAGGGAACGTTCTACATAACCATATATATTAAAAATATTAACATGCCAAGATTATCGAGTTCATAAAAAGGGCGTAAGGATATAATAGGAGAATTATCATGCCACCATTAAATGAATAAATTATAGAATAAATAGAAACACCCAGGTCAGGAAGTCACGCCAACAAGTCTATGCTAAGGCCAACAAGTCACGCCAACAAGTCTATGCTAAGGCCAACAAGTCACGCCAAGTCTAGTAGGTAGGAGTGAGCGTATAAACAGTGTGAGCGTGAAAAGTGGTTCACGTTGGCACGCACAGCGTGAGCGTGAAGGGTAATTCACGCACGCACAGCGTGAGCGAGAAAAGAAATTCACGCACGCACGCAAAGACGTGATAAGAAATTCACGCACGCACAGCGTGAGCGTGATAAGAAATCCACGCACGCACGCAAAGACGTGAGCGTAACTCAAATGTCACGCACGCACGTAAAGACGTGAGCGTGACTCAAAATTCACGCACGCACGTAAAGACGTGAGCGTGACTCAAAATTTACGCTAACACGTAAAGACGTGTGCGTGACTAAAAATTCACGCTGGTACGTACGAACGTGAGCGTGACTAAATCTCCCGAACTCCAATCTTATGGAACCTTCGTTCCAAGCCAGAAATGAGGTTCCCATGGTTCAGAATGGTGTAGAAGGAGAAGCTCTACAACATGAACTATCTATTTCGAAAGTACGCCAGTTTAGTAGATCAAAAACTATGGACAACCGAGAATACAACAACTTAGATCTGGAAGACACGAGCCAAAGAAATAAAAAATGCTAAGTAGTAAACTCTCTTAGAATCACAAGAGGAAGACAAATGAACCATAAAAATGGGTGAAGGAGAAGCAAGATGTACTTGCCTTCTCCTGGTATGTGGAAGAGAGTAATGAGGAAGAAGAAGTAATTGGTGAAGGAGAGTTATGAGGAGAGAGAAGGGGATGGGGGCTTTAAATGGAAAGGGTGGTGGTAGGTGGAGGTTCGGTTCATGTGAACCACCATGAACCCGAAAAAAACCCTCCTAGGCCGAACCTAAAAGCAAGACTAAAAGCAGAGAATAACAGCAGGAAATAAAATGCAGATAATTAATTAACATGAAATTAAAGGAATTTAAACACAGGATAATACATGATAAATATTAAATAAATAAATATAAGTTGTACATGTATAAAAATACGCATTCTGGGAATGGGGAGTGACATCTCTACCCACCTTAGAAAAATTTCGTCCTCGGAATTTCAAATCCAAGCAGGTAGAAATATCGGAGCTAAACTAATACAAGCAATTCTAGTGATCAAGCAATCATTTTTACCATATCAAAAGCAAGTACTATATATGTAAATTCATCATTCTACGATATCAAGTAGCTCTACCCATAAGGTGATAAGCATGAAGAATCAGGACAATTCAAGGTATACAGAAAGAGATATACCTTGTGAGTCAAACAGGTGTGGATACCGTGATCGGATATCATCCTCATGTTCCCACGTTGACTCTCCCAAGGAGTGATGACCCCAAGCAACACGGACAAGACTAATTATTCGATTCTTAAGTATCTTCTCTCTTCGGTCCAAAATGGACACAAGCTGTTCCTCGTAAGACAGGTTGGTACCAACAACCAGCTCAGAATGATCGAGGATATGGCTTGGGTCCGATACATACCTACGTAATTGAGATACATGAAACACGTCATGCACCTCTCGTAACGAAGGTGGGAGGGATAAACGATAAGCAACATCGCCTACCCGATCAAGGATAACAAATGGGCCCACGTACCGCGGACTCAATTTCCCGCGAACACCAAATCTAATGACCCCACGAGTAGGTGAGATCCACAAGAATACGTGGTCCCCAACAGAGAACTCTAACGGCCTACGATGCTGGTCCGCCCAATGACGATGTCGGTCCTGCGCAACTCGAAGTCGCTCTCTAATTCCCTTAACCACTTCAACCGTCTGAACAATCATTTATGGGCCTAATATTTTACTCTCTCCGATATCATCCCATGCAAGCGGTGACCTGCACTTCTTACCATATAGTGCTTCAAATGGTGCCATCTGGATACTGGCTTGATAACTATTGTTGTATGAGAACTCGACTAAGTGCAGGTGACTCTCCCAAGACCCTCCAAAATCTAGAGTACAAGCTCGCAACATGTCTTCTAAAGTCTGAATCGTTCTTTCTGATTGCCCATCCGTCTGCGAATGGTAAGCCGTGCTAAATCTTAACTTGGTACCCAGACTATGATGTAAGCTCTTCCAGAAATGGAATGTAAAACGGGTATCTCGATCCGACACAATACTGACAGGGACTCCGTGCTGCCTGACTATCTGTTGTATATACAACTCTGCCAACTTTTCTGTAGATTGCCCTACTCTGAAAGGAAGAAAGTGTGCTACCTTCGTAAGTCGGTCCACTATTACCCAAATAGCGTCCTTACCACTTGGTGATCTCGGTAAACCGGTCACAAAGTCCATTGTAATATGCTCCCATTTCCATTCCGGGATAGGATGCGGTTGTAATAACCCAGCTGGCCTCTGCTGTTCTGCCTTCACTTGCTGACATACCAAGCAACGGAAAATGAACCTAGCTATCTCCCTCTTCATCCCGTTCCACCAGAAGTGCTGCTTGATATCTTGGTACATCTTGGTCCCTCCAGGGTGTATAGAATACTGAAAACTGTGAGCTTCTGCCATAACTTCCTGTCTGATATCTCCACTAGGCACACATAGATGTGATCCAAACCTAAGTGTACCATCTTCACGAATTCTCATCTCCTTCCTGAGTCCGGACTCACATTCTGCCCTAAGCTTCTGAATTCTTGGGTCCTGTGCCTGAGCTGCCTTGATTCTGTCTACCAAGTCGGATTGAACTTGCAGACTTGTTAGAACTCCTACATCACTAGGAAGTATAACTTCGATGTCCATCTCCTGAAGGTCTTCTAAGATATGCCTCTGTGTTGTCAACATAAATGTGCCACCTCTCCTGCTGAGAGCGTCTGCTACTACATTAGCCTTGCCTGGATGATACTGAAGCTCTACGTCATAATCCTTGATCAACTCCAGCCATCTTCTCTGCCTCATGTTTAGTTCCTTCTGAGTAAAGATGTACTTCAGACTTTTATGGTCTGTGTACATGTCCACTCGGTCACCATATAAGTAATGCCTCCATAGCTTCAGAGCAAACACTACTGCCGCTAACTCCAAATCATGAGTTGGATAATTCTTCTCGTGGTCCCGAAGCTGCCTAGATGCATATGCTATCACCTTCCCATGTTGCATAAGGATACATCCAAGTCCTTTACCTGACGCATCACAATATACTGTAAAACCTCCGGGTCCAACTGGCAATGTAAGAATAGGTGCTGATATCAACTTCTGCTTCAAAGTCTCGAATGATGCCTGACATTCTGCCGACTAAACGAATGGTACATCCTTCCGGATCAAGCGGGTCATGGGTGCTGAAAGCCTTGCAAAGTCTGACATAAACCTTCTGTAATATCCTGCCAATCCCAAGAAATTCTGTACATCTGCTACGGTCTTGGGTACTGGCCAACTTTCTACTGCTTCTATCTTCTTGGGATCTACTGCTACTCCAGCTCCTGATATGATGTGACCCAAAAATGAAATGTGATCCGACCAAAACTCACACTTGCTGAGCTTGGCATACAACTGGTTCTCTCTCAGAACCTACAACACTTTCCTGAGGTGGTCTTCATGCTCCTCTTCACTAGCAGAGTATACGAGAATGTCGTCGAGAAATACCACGACAAACTGATCTAAGTATGGCATAAAGATGCGATTCATCAAATCCATAAATATTGCTGGAGCATTGGTCAAACCAAACGGCATTACTAAGAATTCATAATGCCCATACTTCGACCTGAATGCTGTCTTGGGAACATCTTCCTTCCGAACCCTCACCTGATGGTACCCTGAACGAAGATCTATCTTGGAGAAAACTCTAGCTTTGCTCAACTGATCAAATAAGTCGTCGATCCTGGATAATGGGTACTTGTTCTTCACTGTTGCCGCGTTGAGCTTCCTGTAGTCAATGCACAATCTGGATGATCCATCCTTCTTCTCCACAAGTACCACTGGTGCTGCCCACGGCGATATGCTAGCTTGGATGAACCTCTTCTCCTTCAGTTCCTCTATGTGCTGATATACCTTGGCCTGCTCTGAATCCGCCATTCTGTAAACTCGATCTGATATCGATTTAGTTCCAGGTGCCAATTCTATACTGAACTCAATATCTCTAACCGGTGGTAGACCTGGGAATTCTTCAGGAAATACGTCTAGAAACTCTTCAACTACCTTCGGAACCTGAACTTCTTCCATTGCCGTTACTACTCCCTACTCTTGTGGAGTTGCCCCTGATCTGACTAAGGTAAACCGCTTCATGCCTGGAATATCAAAAGATACACTCCCTCTACGACAATCTATTGTCGCATGACTGTCTTTCAGCCAGTCCATACCTAAGATAACGTCGAAATTTCCAACAAGAAATTCTATCAACCGGGCGGGTAAGGAATGCCCGTAAACTACAACGCTACATGCTAAAATAACTCTACTAACTCCTACGAGCCCATTACCAGTGAGTATATTTAACCTCCCTGGCAATGCCTCGAACTCCATTCCTAGTCGTATCGCAAATTGTGCAGATATAAATGAATGGGATGCTCCCGAATCAAACAATGCTACTGCGGGATATGAGGCGACGAGAATGTTACCTGCCACAACATCTCCCGACGCTAATGCCTCTTCCAAGGACAGAGTGAATGCTTGCCCTCGACCTCCTTGCTGGTTTTCATGTTACGACCTAGCCTGATGTTGTTGCTGGCCCCTTCCCTGATGATGCTGGGGTGGTCTATGCTGGTGTTGCTGCATCGGCGGCCCCTGCTGCCGAAATATCTGAGCCTGCGGTATTAACGGACGCTGTGCCAACGGCCTTACTGCCACCGCTGGTCCTCGATACTGGCCTGCCCCTGGTGCTGGCAGAGCAGGAAATTATTGCCCTGGTCCTCCTGACCTCGAATTCATGGGACATGTGGTAACCCGATGGTCTGAATTCCCATATATCAGACACAGTCCATTCAATGTCCGACACACATCTCTAGTGTGTCCTACCTTCCCACAATAAGTGCAGCCCGCCGGGGGTTGCTGGTTCTTCCTCTGTTGCTGTTGCTGCTGTCTTGGTGGTGCTGGTCCTCGTATCGCCACATCGTGGATACGAATGCTAGTGGATGGTGCTGTTGTCCGGGACGCTGCTCCCCCTCCTCCTTCAATCTGACTGTGGGATCTCTTCTGACCCCCAGTCCTTGTCGCAAGTCTCTGAATGGTGATCTCATGCCTTCGAGTTGCCGTCAATACTTCGTCAAAAGTTTGGTAATTGTGCCCCTCTATCAATTGCAAGAGTTCAAGATGAAACCCTTGCTGAAACCTCATGGCCCTCTGGCTCTCTGTTGCTACCATCTCTGGGGCGAATCTACTCAATCTGCAGAACTCCGCTGCATAAGCATCTACAGTCTTGCCGGCCTGCCTGAGGTTGATAAACTTCTGTTGTAGCTCAAACCGTGCCACAACTCCATAATACTTGGTCTTGAATCTTGCAGTGAAATCGTCCCAAGCCACAGGACATCTGATGCCCACTTCCTCTGATTCCCACCAATCACGTGCGAGATCCTGAAGTAACAACTTCACTAGATCCACACGTTCTTCTGCCGGTACCTTAGCTGCTGTCAGAATAGCCTCAATATCCTTAAGCCATGTATCTGCTGAGATGACATCCTCCGTGCCCTCGAAACGGCGGGGGTTGTACTTACAAAACCTGGCTGATGCTCCTGAATCAGTCCTCATTCCTCTTTCCAAAGCCGTCTGCAATACTTGGTTGAGCAACACATTCTGCTCTTGTAGCTGAGTGTGCATGCGCTGCTGGGCCAACATCTGATGTTGCTGAGTAGCCATCATTCCTCTCATGATCTCCAGAAGGGCTGGTGTGTCCACTTGGGTAGGTAGAACTATGGGTGGTATTAGAACTTCCGGATACTGCGGTTCAGCTGTTGGTTCTATTATCACTTCTTCTTGGATAGTCTCCTGAGGTGAGACTGGCCCTTGTTGCTGACCAACCTGGTCATGTTGCCCATGTTGCCCCTATTGTTGTCCAGCTCTGACCGATGCGGACGAAGTGCCCCTAAGAAAAGGGATAAGAGAATAATCAAACAACCGGACATGAAGGATCAATGAAGTCAAAGGATACCGGAATGTCAAGCAAGGGTTGAGAATAACGAATCATGAGATCAAGGGGGGAACACGTGTGATTGAGACATCCTATAAATCAAAACACCCCACAAGTCTGAAATCAGACCTGCATGGGCCACCACTAAAATCTTGTCACGCCCCAGAACCAGAATACTGGAGAGCGGGGGAATGACTCAGCCAGCTACGTATTACGGGTAGAAGAATACCGTATAATACGATCAATGCTGTCTAACCAGACGAGGGGGTGCATACTACATGAAAGTCTTACTATGGTCACTCCACATCTATTGTCTCAATCGTTCAAACAAGAAACAGTAATAGAGAACATGTAAGATAAAGCAGTAAGGCGTCCCATATGCTTAAATTAAAATGTTCTTGATATCTGGCTTTACAAAACATAGCCAGAAAATGTCGTAAGTATACACAATTGTTAGCAGCTGCAGTCTGACTTAGTTACAATTATGTAAAGGTAAGTACAAGACAATCCGACTAACATGTCGGTGCCAAACGGCTAAGTATAAATTAAATAACAAAACGAGCGGTGGAGTAAGGAACCCACTCGAGTCCTCCTGCGATCATTCCTCTAGTATTGACCATCTTGGAGGTGGAAGTAAGCTGAGTCCTCGGGAACCGGCTCTAAATCTGGCCATGCAAAACCAGAGAGGTTAGACCTCTAATAGCAAGTACCACAATGAAGCACGATATGAAGGATTAAACCAGTAAGTAAGAGAATATAATAATAGATCTCTGTTTTCCACTAGGATTCACATAACATCACGACACTTCGAACTAACCTCCCAACCAAACAAGGACAGAAGTTGGCCCGTCATGTCCTGATATTCTGATCATCTCAGTTAGGCAACAGAGTAGGTACAGTACACAAACAAATTATCTTGAACGGCCAATCAACTCCTACGGCTTGCTATTGTGAGTCCCAAGTTATCCTAGAATTATGCAAATAGGGATTCCTCAGTTCTTACTATGTGCGAGCAAGGCTAGTCTATCCAGTCAATCAATTGCGCCAATCATGAATTAGACGAGTCCCAGCGGGACGCCCGTCATCAATATACAATATACAATAATAATATAAGCAGATACCGCTCCCTGTCCGTGTGGCAGATTTACAGTATCTGTGGGAACCAGCCGGCCTGTCGGGCACTAATAGTTCCGAAGAGGGCTGCCATGTAAGAACTCGGGAATCCATTCTCTCCATGCCATCGTTATTTTATTTAACTTAATAGTCTCTACATTGAGTGAAATCCTATGCCATGGACCATGGTCATTCAAATGAGTACTTTCGTACGGGGTACGATATGCGCAACTCTACAACGATACCCGTGCGACTAGGTTGTAGGTCTTACATAGCGTAATGCAACAATCAAATCTAACCACGGAGTAATCATGCCTTGATCATAAAGTACACATGCTGCTTTGTAGAAAAATAAATAAATTGAAGCCTGTACATGTCTGTATGTCAATATTCGGGATCGGCTAATCGATTACAATAGTTCATTACATGAACGTGTCTCATTTATTTAATTCAACAAGACGACTAGCCAGTCTCTTAGTTCCAACTAGGAACGCATGATCAATTTTAGTCAAGATAACCATTATTATCAATAGTGACAAGGCATGAAAGTCAATTAGTATTAAATGGGGTCGAGTCTATAACTCCTCAGGGTTAAGTTCCAGTCTTACTGGGTATCCATAAACCAATCAAGACACATGGCACGTTCTACATAACCATATATATTAAAAATATTAACATGCCAAGATTATCGAGTTCATAAAATGGGCGTAAGAATATAATAGGAGAATTATCATGCCACCATTAAATGAATAAATTATAGAACAAATAAAAACACCCAGGTCAGGAAGTCACGCCAACAAGTCTATGCTAAGGCCAACAAGTCATGCCAACAAGTCTATGCTAAGGCCAACAAGTCACGCCAAGTCTAGTAGGTAGGAGTGAGCGTATAAACAGCGTGAGCGTGAAAAGTGGTTCACGTTGGCACGCACAGCGTGAGCGTGAAGGGTAATTCACGCACGCACAGCGTGAGCGAGAAAAGAAATTCACGCACGCACGCAAAGACGTGATAAGAAATTCACGCACGCACAGCGTGAGCGTGATAAGAAATCCACGCACGCACGCAAAGACGTGAGCGTAACTCAAATGTCACGCACGCACGTAAAGACGTGAGCGTGACTCAAAATTCACGCACGCACGTAAAGACGCAAAATTCACGCACGCACGTAAAGACGTGAGCGTGACTCAAAATTCACGCACGTACGTAAAGACGTGAGCGTGACTCAAAATTCACGCTAACACGTAAAGACGTGTGCGTGACTAAAAATTCACGCTGGTACGTATGAACGTGAGCGTGACTAAATCTCCCAAACTCCAATCTTATGGAACCTTCGTTCCAAGCCAGAAATGAGGTTCCCATGGTTCAGAATGGTGTAGAAGGAGAAGCTCTACAACATGAACTATCTATTTCGAAAGCACGCTAGTTTAGTAGATCAAAAACCATGGACAACCGAGAATACAACAACTTAGATCTGGAAGACACGAGCCAAAGAAATAAAAAATGCTAAGTAGTAAACTCTCTTAGAATCACAAGAGGAAGACAAATGAACCATAAAAATGGGTGAAGGAGAAGCAAGATGTACTTGCCTTCTCCTGGTAGGTGGAAGAGAGTGATGAGGAAGAAGAAGAAGTAATTGGTGAAGGAGAGTTATGAGGAGAGAGAAGGGGATGGGGGCTTTAAATGGAAGGGGTGGTGGTAGGTGGAGGTTCGGTTCATGTGAACCACCATGAACCCGAGAAAAACCCTCCTTGGCCGAACCTAAAAGCAAGACTAAAAGCAGAGAATAACAGCAGGAAATAAAATACAGATAATTAATTAACATGAAATTAAAGGAATTTAAACGCAGGATAATACATGATAAATATTAAATAAATATATATAAGTTGTACATGTATAAAAATACGCATTCTGGAAACGGGGAGTGACAGGCGCACATGAGGGCGATAATCGACTGAGAACACCCTCAAATTCCCGCTGGATGCACTTCAACTGGAGTTTGTATGGTGTGATAATGCCAACAGAAACTTTCTTCCCACCATTGGATTTCAAAAACTTATGGAGATGCACGTACAACTGCAAAGCAAACTGTGCTTCATGAATATTTTGATACGATGCAGATGCCCCTCTGTGAGCGTAGGAGAGCGCAGGAGAGCGCGCGGTCGGTGCGCGGGAGGGCACGCGTGTGGGATCAGGCGCGGGAGCGGACGTCGGCCGCGTTCGGCGCCGAATCAATCTCGGAAGATGACGGCTAGGGTTTTTCGGGAGGCTCTAATACCATGTAGAAAATAATAATGCCTTGTTCTCATTGCTAGGGTTTGTTACAATATATATAGGTCTACATTTGGGCTAATGGGTATGGGCCATATTTACTTTACAAAGATAATCTAACAATGACATATGGGGACCTGCTCCTAATCCTATCTATGACTGGTCTTTCTACTACGTGAGCTTTATTGATGATTATACTCGTTATACTTGGGTCTATCTTATGCGTCATCATTTCAAACTTCTACCATTTATAGGACGTTCACTACTATAATTTACACTCAATTCAATGCCAGGATTAAAACTTTTCGTTCTGATTGTGCTCGTGAGTATCTTTCCACTACAATAAGATCTATTTTGATTTTTGGGCTGATGCCATTCTTGAGTTTCGTCTCTAGTGGGCTCCCCCCATACTGGACCGATGAGATGGCATTCATAAAACGTCCTTCGTTGTCCCTACATATTGCTGCTACACCCATTTTGTCTTCGAGTTAAGCCCCATCAAAATTTATCTTAATAAAGTTTGTAGGGGAAGGTAGCTATATGTATCCATATCTGGGTATGTTGTTGTTCCTCACTGGATGGATGCTGATTCAAGGAAGGTAACTCATATGAAGCACACAATCTTGATTCGGGGATGATTGACATTAGTTTTCATATGGTATACATATGTTTACAGACTTCACCAAAACTTGATTCATAAAATTCAGTAAAAAAAACTGTAATCTAAGGAAAACTGTGAGTCGATGTCGATACGTCTTTAAGACGTGAAAATATCTAGATGTATGACCAACTTGATGTGGGTGCTGTAGACAACCCTAGAGGGGGTTGAATAGGGTGAAGACAATAATTGCCAATAAAAAGCTATGTAAATACCAATAAAACTTCAGCAAGAAATTAATATAAATAAATTGAGTGCAAGAAAAAACACATAAATATATATCCTTGTATTCTTCCGCGAAGACACTCCAGTCCAGAAAATTAAAGTCCGAATTTAATCCATATTCATAAATAGCAATACAACCACATGCTTTGATCCGAAAGCTCACCGACTTCTTACAACCATGAGCTGATCAGAAGGGTTTGTTGACTTCATGATATAACCACGAGCTTTGATCCGAAGGGCTCGTCGACTTCAAACAACGAAAGAAAAATAACTTGGAAATTCAAGCTTTATAACTCCATAAACTTATAATCGAACGACACTTGGCACTAGAAGGCTTTGGAGTTTGTACTTAGTGATAGGAAGGTTTAGAGCTCAGAGTAATGTATATAGAAATATTAGAATTTTTGAAATCAAATAAGAAATGAGGCTCCATTTATAGATTTCAGAAAACTTTGCTGACCGAATTCGGTCTGAATTCGGTTCAACAGATATAAATATAGCCGTTGCTGAACGTTGGGGATGTTTCCTAAAATTTAGGTGAACTAGACCGAATTAGGTCAGAGTTCGGCCAGGACCGAATTTGGTTCAAACTGCCCATTTGAGACTGAACTTTTTGGCTTTAGAAAAATCGAGTTTGGTCAGAGTTCGGCTATTTGCAACCAAAACATCTTTACATGTTCTGTGCGAGGCCCTGGAGATGTTGTTTGGTGGTTCAGAGAAATCTAGTAGGCAAGCATTGTCCTCGGCCCATCATGTTTTCTTTATCGCATATGTCCATGATTGATTTTGCTTATTGCTTTTCTGCAAATACATGTTAGGAGAACAAAGCAATACACATAATAGGAAGTATGATATCATTAGTGTTTATTAGGACTATGCTTAGTTTAAGTATAAACATTATTGTGGTGTATATGATCATTAGTGATATCATAATACTAAAACTTAATCGATTAACCACAATAAAAAATAACTAGAACATTAGGCTAACAAGTGCCTCGTTAAAATCTTCTTAGGTCACAAAAAATCTTGTGGAAAAATGCTTCTAAGTTAGGAAAAAAGAGTACTTTAAGGTCAAATGAGTATACTTCTGAACACTCTTCATAGTTTCGACATTATCCCAGTCTATAAGCGTTGCAGTTAAGAAGCCTCCATAATCTGATGTCATGAATGATCTTGTGGAAAGTGGACTTCGACAAAGGCTTGGTGAACATATTAGCCTAGTTGTCTTGGGATCGTATCTACTTGACTTCAATCTTTTGTTGTCGTTGTTGTTGCTGATGCGAAAAGAAAAATATCGGTGTGGTGTGCTTAGTACTATCTCTATTAATGTATTCCTCTTCATATGGTCAATGCATGCAACATTATTTTTATATATTATCATCGAGACATCATTGATAGAAGAGAGGTTCGATCGTAGTCCAAATATGCTCAATGATGGCTCACGAGCATATGCACTCCCGGGTGGCATTATGAAGGGCAGTGAGCTTGGCATAAGTTGAAAAAGTGATAACCATGGTCTGCTTTCTAAACTTCCAAAATATCAATGCACCCTAAATGGCAAAGACACAACCACTTTGACATCTTGCCTTATGTGGGTCAAATAAATTCAGCAACCATATAGCCGATAAGGCGGGTATCATTCCGAGGATCAAAGGGGTTTGAATCATTCTGAGATGCATATGGATAGAGTCAGTCCATGTCCTAGTACCTTTAAGGTACCAACAGATGTCTTAATTGCCATTTTAGTGGTGGAGTGTTGGCGTAGCGCTAAATCTAGACAAGAGATTCAAAACAAATGAGATGTCTAGTCTAGTGCATTGCTAGTCTAGTACATTAAGCTAAGTATAATAATGGTCTAATTCACTTAAGAGTTCCCCGGTGAACCTCCGTTAGCTGGGACAGTACTCCTACAGCTAATCTGAGACAGATGCTGAGTAAAGAATATTAATTTATAAAATAATATTAATTATATTATTTTAAGATTTAAAATTACTAAACTTTGAATTAAACATTTGAAACGAATTAATGAAAAAGAATGTGGCCTCATTTGAATTTTTATATATATATATAGCCAGGCAACCCTTGGCGAATTCGGCCCGAGTTCGGTTCGACTTCGGCCAGAGTTCGGCTGGATATATATATGTACCAGCACGAACCCGAGGCTTCCTTCTTCTTCATTCTTTCCCACATCCTCATAACAGCAGCCTCTGCGTCTCCAAACCCTAACTTTTCCTTACAGATGAAATAGGAAGACTTACCGACCTACTAGATCATGTTAGAGATAGTGACTCTTCAAATGAGTCTGGTGAGCTTTCTTCTATCAAATTGTTGTTACACGAGACCGTTAAGCTATCCGAAGAAAAAGACCAAACTATTGTCCTGTTAAAGGAAGACCTATCTAAGGAGAGAAAGAGTCTCCAGTATGTACATGTCAGATTAGAATCACTCACATCTGACTATATTAGATTATATGACACTTCAAAAAAGTTGAAAATTAGTTTAGAAAAACGGCATGAAGTTGCTGCTTCCTATTCTAATACGTGTCAATTACCGAATCATCGGAACACGCCCAACACTGTCAGACCAAACCATACCAAGACTATGCCCAAGAAGACTAATAGGCATGCATTCTTCTATACTAGAAAACCAAAACCTACCAATCATGCACCTCACACTACTTTCAACACTCAACATGCTAAATGTCATTATTGTGGCCTCATTGGTCATATATCTTCTGCATGTAGAATCAGAAAGTTAGTAGATTTAAATGTTTATGCATGGATACCGAAAACTAACCAGTCAGGACCCTACAAGAAATTGGTACCAAAAGTTTCATCTGCAAATTGTTTTGTAGGTGGGACGCCCTTCACATGCTAGGAGCAAATGGATCATCGACAACGGTTGCTCACGGCACATGACCGGTGACGCTTCATTATTTACAACACTGTCGAAAAGGAATAAAGAAGGATACGTCTCCTTCGGTAATAATTTGAGAGGGTACATAATCGGTATCGGTAACATTGGTAAGGCTCCCTATCCAGTGATTAAAGATGTTTGTCTTGTTACTGAGTTAAAACATAATCTGCTCAGCGTAAGCCATTTAGCTGATCATGGTTATGGCATTAACTTCGTAAAAGATAAATGTACTATTATTGATAGTTCAACTGGCAGTACTATATTTGAAGGTATTAGGGAAGACAATATATATGTATTCTATTTGTTGGAAGATGCTAACAATACAGGTAGATGTTTGATGGCCAAAAGTATTGAGAGTCGACTATGGCATATGAGACTCGGTCATGCAAACATGGATACAATTTCAAGATTATCTACGAAGAAGTTGGTACGCGGCTTACTGGATATTTCTTTCAAGAAGGATACGGTATGTAGTGAATGTGAAAAGAACAAAGCTACCAAATCCGCATTCAAATCCAAGAACGATGTAAGTACCACTAGACCTTTACAATTGTTACATATGGACTTATTTGGATCCAGCAGAATTGCTAGTCTAGGTGGTAAGTTATATGCATTTGTCATTATAGATGATTTTTCTAGATATACATGGGTTTATTTTCTTGAACGCAAGAACGATGCATTATCAGAATTCGTCACCTTTTGCAAGAAAGTACAGAATGAAAAAGGGTTCATGATTACTCGCATTCGTAGTGATCATGGCGGCGAATTTGAGAATGCAGAATTCAAGCAATTTTATGACACACACGGTTATCTGCATGAATTCTCTTGCCCTAGGACTCCACAACAAAATGGAGTTGTGGAACGTAAGAACAGAACTCTATCTGAAATGGCTAGAGTTATGTTAAACCAGTTTAGTCTACCTAGATATTTATGGGCTGAAGCTGTAAATACAGCATGCTATATTCTCAATAGGGTTCTAATTCGACCTATATCGAAGAAGACTCCCTATGAATTATGGTTTGATAGAACACCAAATGTTTCTTATTTTAAAATCTTTGGTTGTAAATGCTTTATTCTTAATACTAAAGATAATTTAAGTAAATTTGATGAAAAGGCCGATGAAGGTATATTTTTAGGTTATGCAGCAAAGAGCAAAGGATATAGAGTCTTCAACAAAAGAACCATGATCATTGAAGAATCTATCAACGTCAAGTTTGATGAGCTAAATCAACACTTAGACGATGATGACAATGAAGACATAATCGCACCAAATACAGCTACTGCAAAACCTTCACACAAAGATGCAGAACCATCATATCAGGCATCAGATGAACCTCCAAGCAAAGAAGCCGGAACTAGCAATCTTGAGACTGCACCAAAACAGATGAGATTCTTGGCTAGTCATCCAAAGGACTTGGTAATTGGTGAGATTACCAAGGGTGTAAGTACTCATTCCTCTAATAAAGATATAGCTTCTTGTGTTACTTTTTTCTCGCAGTTTGAACCCAAAAATATTGATGAAGCATGTAGTGATAATTTTTGGTTAGATGCTATGCAAGAGGAATTAAACCAATTCGAACGGAATCAAGTTTGGGAACTTGTTCCTAAGCCTATTGATCATCCGGTCATTGGCACCCGATGGGTATTCCGAAATAAATTGAACTAGAATGGTTTAGTGACTCGTAATAAGGCTCGACTCGTAGCTCAAGGATACAATCAGGAAGAAGGTATCGACTACGATGAGACTTATGCCCCAGTTGCGAGATTAGAATCCATTCGCATGTTATATGCATTTGCATGTTTTCATAATTTTAAGTTATTTCAAATGGATGTCAAAAGCGTATTTTTAAATGGTTTTATAAAAGAAGAGGTTTATGTAGCTCAACCACCCGATTTTACTGATTTCAAATTTCCTGAATATGTTTTCAAGTTGAAGAAAGCTTTATACGGTTTGAAACAAGCCCCTCGTGCTTGGTACGATCGTCTAAGCACTTTTCTACTTGATAACGGTTTTTCAAAGGGAAAGATTGACACTACTTTGTTTATAAAATCTTTGAATAATAATATTCTTTTGATTCAAGTCTATGTAGATGATATTATCTTTGGATCTACTGATGAATCTCTTTGTCAAGAATTTTCTAAGTGTATGCAGAATGAGTTTGAGATGAGCATGATGGGAGAGCTAAAATTCTTTCTCAGACTGCAAATCAAACAAACCAACAATGGGACGTTCATAAATCAAGCAAAGTACACAAAGGATCTATTAAAGAAGTTCGACATGGAAGCAGCAAAGCCACTTAGTACTCCAATGGTGACTTCAACCAAGCTTGATATTGATGAACAAGGCAAACCCTCATCAATGCAAACCCGTCGACATACGTAAGTATCGAGGTATGATCGGTAGCTTACTGTATTTAACTGCTAGTCGACCAGACATAATGTTTAGTGTTTGCTTATGTGCACGTTTTCAAGCTAATCCTAAGGAATCACATTTGTGCGCAGTTAAGCGTATCTTCCGATACCTTAAAGGCACTTCTTCTGTCGGCTTATGGTATCCTAAAACCACGTCGTTTTACCTAATCGGTTATTCCGATGCTAATTTTGTCGGATGCAGAATAGATAAAAAAGCACTAGCGGTACATGTCATTTCCTAGGAAAAGCTCTAGTCTCTTGGTTTAGTAAAAAGCAAAATTCTGTTGCATTATCAACAACCGAGGCTGAGTATATCGCCGCAGGACGTTGTTGTGCACAAATTTTATGGATGAAACAAACCTTAGAAGACTATGGATTGCATTTTTCACACATACCCATTTTCTGTGACAACACTAGTTCTATTAATTTGACTAAGAATCCAGTATGTCATTCTCGTACTAAACATATCGAGATTCGACATCACTTTCTTAGAGTTCATCAACAAAATGGAGATATATACCTTGTATACATAGACACACAGAATCAATTAGCTGACATACTCACAAAACCTCTAGCGGAAGATTGTTTCAATTATTTACGTCGATAATTAGGTATTTTAGATGTCAATAATATTAATTAATTTTGTTTTATTAATAATTTATCCGATACTCAAAAACTGTTTTCGAGACAAGCCCAAAAAGAGTCTGTCTGTCACCACGACTACGGTCGAAGCGAAGCGGTACTTAAGAGTTCCCCGGTGAACCTCCGTTAGCTGGGACAGTACTCCTACAGCTAATCTGAGATAGATGCTGAGTAAAGAATATTAATTTATAAAATAATATTAATTATATTATTTTGAGATTTAAAATTACTAAACTTTTAATTAAACATTTGAAACGAATTAATGAAAAAGAATGTGGCCTTATTTGAATTATATATATATATATATATATATATATATATATATATATATATATATATATATATATATATATATATATATATAAATATATATATATATATATATATATATATATATATATATATATATATATATATAGCCAGGCAACCCTTGGCGAATTCGGCCCGAGTTCGGTCCGACTTCGGCCAGAGTTCGGCTGGGTATATATATGTACCAGCATGAACCCGAGGCTTCCTTCTTCTTCATTCTTCCCCACATCCTCATAACAGCAACCTCCGCGTCTCCAAACCCTAACTTTTCTCCATCCTTGTTCTTCAAATCCGTGTGGAGTTTCTCGTCTAAACTTTGGATTCGTGCGGAGAACGTCATCCTCTAAAACATATCCAATTCTTGGAAGGTATAATCCCTTCTCTCCACCACTTTTCAATACTTAGGGTTTCTAGAAAATTTTGGGAAAGAATGCCTAAGTTCAATCCCTACAAGAGGAAGAAGACCAATGCCAGTGGAGAGGCATCGTCTTCAGATCCGCATACGGATTGCCTCTTTTCTTCGGTCCAATCGGACGATGGTGCGTCGGACGAGTTTTACTTTAAAACTTTCGATCAAGCTTTATTGTGGTACTCCGATTTTATCATACGTACTATTTGTACCGGATCGCCGATTAGATGGACTGTCTTTCCGGATCACCGTCCTTACTTTGAGGCATTAGGGTTACAATATTTTGTTACCTTACAATTCCTCATTGCCACTAATGCCATTAGATTATTCTATTGTAATTTCGTGTTAGACACTTTTACCGCGAGGACACGTGTCGGAGGAATTGATATCAAATTCACTGATGAAACGTTAGCAGAAATCCTTGGTATCCCAAACGAAGGTGCCCCGCTCGATGACATCACTGATTTTGATTTTTTCGATGGCACGACACTCGTTAGTTTCAAGAATGAGCTTTGTGCGTCCGCACGCGCTCGTCCTGGAAAGTTCAAGGCTAATAACTTGAACTTGTTTAACTACGAATTACATCGCATCATCTATTCCACCTTACTTCCGAAATCCACTTCTAAAGATGATGTCACTGCACTTGAGCTTTCTGCTCTTTATCATGTTCTTAAGGGGATTCTTTTTTCTGCCCCTAAGACTATCATCCAGATGATGGGTAGATGTCGCGGAAGAGACCGCAATCTATCTTATGCGATGCTTATTCCACGCATCTTTCAGAGATTTGATATTGACCTATCTACTTGTGCTGTCGACCCCGAGCCCAAGTTTCTCAAACTCTCTCGTCGCAGCATTGCCACTGTTCCTCCACCTACTGCACCTACTCCTCCTGTACCTACTCCCACAGCTCCCACAGCACCTGTTCCTCCTCATTCTTACCCTATGACATTTGAGGGTATACATCAGCACTTATCAGATCTGCAGTCTTTTTATGTTGAGACCTCTAGGGAACACGAGTTCCGTGATGTGACTCGGTTCCAGGCGATTGCCAACTCATTCGCCGATCTGAGGTTTGCGCAGACGGGTCATTCTGCTAGCTCTCTACCTCGAGACCCTTCTGTTTCTGGCTACTGCATTGATGACGAGGCGGTCCACTCTCTGTTCCAGCCAGGAAACGCCTATGATTATCGTACTGCTCGTGCCCCTCCTCGAGACTATGTCGGTGAGTTTTACGCTGGTGCCACTTCTCACACTTCTGGCGCTGGTACTTCTAGAGCTGGTCCTTCTGGACATGCTGGAGCTGCAGCTGACGTTGATGATGAGGATGATGATAATTTTTGAGATGTTAGATATTGAGACTGTTACTTTTGTCTTATGTTTACTTGAAAATGCTCCGACATTCCAAGATTTTACCAGTACTCTTATTTTTTATTATCAGCACTTTTTTTATTATGTGACTATTCATAGACATGGTTTTGATTATGCCTCAGTTTTGGCATCTTAGTCTATTTTTCAGCACTTTATTTGTTTCAGTATTATTCTCGCACTTTATTAAATATTGCCTATGACAAATACATGCATGTGTTGTTCTATAATCTATCTGTTTCTCTTACTATATTTACTGTTTATACCATGCCTGTCATGATTATCTATTTTTATTGTGTTTCTTCATTGTTTGTTACTTATGCATTGATTGCGGGGGAGCTTTCTTTTTTGCAATTATTTTGCTAAGTGACAACGGGGGAGAAATAAGGATCTAACATTTTCGTGAATACAGGTTATGAACAATTTCTTTTGATTACTATTTTGAATTGATTCCAGCTTAGATGTTATATCGGCAAGGTTTGTCAATTATCAAAATGGGAGAGATTGTTGGCCCATTGGTCATGGTCAAACCTGATTTTAATAATTGATCAAACTCTGTCTCGATATAAATGCAAGTCAACTCAGATGTTTACCTACGACGTTTTGGACACTGCTCAACAATGGATATTTACTATGTTCAAGACCAAAGTTGTTCTGAAGCCGTTTGCCACTCCAAATGTACTTCCTGTTAAGCAATGTAATTTTTTATTTTATTGAGTCTAGGAATACATTGTACACCGAGTCGTACTGGCAAATAGGCTATCCGAAAACGTTTTTCAAAACCATCATATTCTTTATAAATGACCTACGTTTTTGAAAAATATTCTTTTTACAAAAAGCTTCTGAAGGATTTTTTAAAAAGCCAAAATTTATTTTCTCAAATGAACTGGCAGAACCCCAGCAGAACTCGGCCAGAGTTCGGCCATTTGGAACGTTAGTAAATGTTGGGTTTTTGAACTTGGTCATCCTTCAGTTGCGGTTTGTTACAAAGAGTTCTGTCCGAATTCTGCCCGAATTCTGTCAGAGTTCTATCTTTGGAAAAACTATAAATAGAGAAGTATTTCGATCATTTCAAATCACCAATTCACTTTCAATCTCTTCTCTTCCTGAGCTTACATTCTTCCAAAGAGTTCTAAAAATCTTTCATTTTCAAATCCCAAGCCAGTTACAATCCTCTAGTCGATTTGCCAGTGCGGTACGGTCTAGAAGTTTCAGAGCGATTGTAATCAGAGGCTTGATAGAAGATTCAACTCTTCACAATTGAAGTTGGTCGAGTTCTTCGTATCAAAGCTCGCGTCTGTAGAAGTTGCAAGAACTTCGTATGAAAACTTGCGGGATTTTTCAATAGTGGATTCAACTGGAAGCTAGAGTTCTTCCGACTGGACTAGTCCTCACAAGAGGAAAACCAGTATAAATCTCGGTGTTTGCGTTTGCCTTCTGATCACTTTTAATTTCTGTCATTTACTTTTGTGATTATTATTGTATCTGTGATCTAACTGCTAACAAGTTTTTAATTAGCAATATTCCGCTGCCTACTCTATTCACCCCCCCTTCCCCCTCTAGAGTATTCTACTTTACGATTTCGTTCCTACATAAACTTGGTGTCGTGGAAGAAAAAGAAACAGCGTGTGGTCTCACGATCAAGTTCGGAAGCGGAGTGCCGAGCAATTGCTCATGGCATTGCAGAAGTGTTATATATGCAACTTCTATAAGAGATGGGAGAAGAAGCAAGATCAGAAGCAGGTGATATGTGGTGTGATAATCACTCAGCTATTCATATTGCTACAAATCCTGTATTCCATGAACAGACGAAACACATTGAGATTGACATCCATTTTGTCTGTAATGAATATCAGAAGGGGGTGCTGATATTTCACCATATGAGAACTGGAGATCAGATAGCAGATATATTTACAAATTTCCTTTTGGGCCCTGACATCTATGCTCCAGCTTGAGGGAGGATGTTAAGTATTATGTTTTAGTCTTATGTTTAGTCCCACATTGGGTAGCGAATAAGGAGGATGCTAGTCCTCTCCTATATATATATATGTAATCCCTCATTCAATACCAATCATCCAATTATTTCATCTTACAAAAATAATAAACGTCATTAGTTGCTTAAGTATGCTAATCAATTTAAGTACTGATTTAACCCAAGAGCGATCCGCTCGGGTGATATCAGATGCACAAGTCAAGAAAATTACGAAACCCCTCGGGTACGGGTAGAGAATATGTGATGCCGTATCAACACCGAAAAACAGAAATACAAAAAATTAGGATACTCGCACGGATACTTGTACTAAATACGGATACGAGGAGGCATGACTTGCATTATATTTCCAGTACATGTAGCTTTCTTGGTCATGTATCGGATATACAAGTAAACAACACCAAATTAGAAATGCTACAATAACACCCTACAAACATGGCTAGAAAATGCTCAAGAGAGGAGTGGGCAAGAACACAGGTTGGTGAGGTCATGGTAGACCAGTGAAGAGCTTATCACAATGCCAGATAGATGATTCTGATCTCATCGACGACGACATTCTCGGGGTCTAGTCTCTAGAGATGGTGGAGATGGAGGTCGGTAAGAGACCTCTTAACTCCAATAAGTAACATAGATTTCCTTCATCTCAACCCAGGTTTTAAATTTTAATAAGAGGTGAGTCCCTAACAGACGAGCAATAGAAGGTTGCTCTGCAATTCTTTTATTTCATTAGATGTTTCCTTACAGATGGGGTTGAGTTTATCTCCAAACAAGCTGAGATTTCCGACATTTCACTCGCTACTCACCCCATGACCGAGAGCTAACAGGAACTGAAAGAAGTGTTTCTAATTCACTTCAAATTTCTACCCTAATGGAGTGTCAGAAACTCATATCCTCGAGATGGCGTAGTCCAATGCATCCACCAGAAAATCTGCATTCAGTGAAAATAGATTATTTTAGACCTCAACTATTTTATCATGGTTCTGTCAGAGGCGACATTACGAATAATTTAACATGTACTGATAACTGGAGAGAACCTGCATCCTCTTTGGTGAAACACATCGGCGGTTTTATTCTGAAGACGTTTCCATGTAGGCCCCCTTTTCCAACTAGGACCCCAAGGTCTACATGTGAGAGCAACAGTTATATAAGTATGAAGTTCTACATTTAGTAGGACTGCTCTAAAAGAAGAGTAAAACATCATATTGAACCATCATACCCTTGAGCTTCTCGAACAATACTGCTGTCTCTGCCTTCGCAGGACTCTTCTCTTTCCTATCAGTCACAAGTTCTACGCCCAACATCAGCCCCCTGCCTCTCACATCTCCAATAACTAAACAACGTAGTCACCGTAATCATCAATGAGTATGTTAACATGCACATTTTTTTCATAAAGAACAAGTACACAAATAGAGTACAAGAAGAATATGATATGGTCTCTTATACGTTGCACGGATAAGGGTGCAACAAAGACTAATAGAGTAGTTGATTTGGGTCTCCCTTGGTCTATGTTGCATGGATAAGAGTACAATACGACATGATGCAGACATGATGATATGCATACACCAGTGGTGGTATTCTTGAGTGTCCTTATCATGTCTGATACAGATCGAATTCGAGACTATGGTGTGGCATGAATTGTTGATGTATGCACGAACTTTTGAGTCCAATATTTGTTGAAGTAAAATTTATTTTTGTTCATAACCTACAATAGGCAGTGAAGGTTAGTTGATATTTATTTAGATAAGGAACAACATTATAATCATTATCATTTTTATTTAAGCCCGGCCGAGTTTCAACTTCCTCTATGAAAGTAGGCCTTTGCCTTCCAGTAGAAATGCTACATAAAGGTCTTCCCTGCCTTTAACAGAACCCTCAGTAGGGGCTTCCCTTCTTTTGAAGAAGAGAATAAATCTTATCAACAATGCAAAACCATCTAACCTTTTAACACTTAATGCATGTGTAAGAGTCCTCAAATGAATCAAGAGTTTCTTATTTTTAGATATTTTAATGCAAAGTCATCTGATAGCTTTGAACTAGTAATGTGGACGGTGCTTCATATAATATTACGGACAAGTACAGCCTATACTCCACGTAGATATACTTTAGTTCTGTTAATTTGTGATCTATATGTTATGAATAATGATAACTGAAATACGTTATAAAATTAAAACTATCAGGAAATAAAATCATGGGTTAAGGTTCAAAGAATTACTTTCATGCTTTTGCTGAAGTGTTTTCAACCGTTCAATTAAGTGTGAGCCAACATTAGCACAGTGTGTTTGACGCTTCTCCTTGTCAAGAACCCTGAGTACCGCAAGACCACCAGAAGAACAGACAGGGTTTCCACCAAATGTGTTGAACTGGATTTTCTGAGACATCACCTGTGCTATCTCAGGGGTAGTAACCACTGCGCCTAATGGCAACCCATTACCAATTCCCTGTAAGGTACAAGTCAAAACAAATACTTTGGACGGAAAACTGCACTAGCATGGAGAGGCAAGAAATATGATAAATTTACAAGAGATCAATCTGTTGAATAAAATAATAAATATATAATTAGAGAATGAAATAAAAACCAAAGGCTCTGTTTGGTTGCAAGGTAGGTGAGCGGAAGGAAACTGAATAATGGAACTAGCTTCTGTTTTTTTTCTACCAGAAGAACATGAAATCGAAATATAGTCCAGGAGAAAGGTTGAGATACATTTCTCAACATTGTAACTTTTCCAAAGGTATCGAAAATGAGAAAAGAATTGCAGCTATATATTGTTTTATTATTATTATTATTATTATTATTTGCTCTCATTTGTTTTTGTTACATCACAGAATGACTAAAATGAATGAGAATGAAATATATTAGGACGCAAAACATATGGACACAAGGAAAGGTACCTTTGCCATTGTGACAATGTCTGGAATGACTTCCTGCGTCTGAAAACCCCAATAATGGCTTCCAGTGCGTCCAAACCCACTCTGAACTTCATCAGCAATGCATATGCCACCAGATTTATGAACAGTATCATAAACTAGTTTCAGGTATCCAGGGGCCAATTCTACCGCACCTCCAACACCCTATAAATGGAGAAATGAAAAAGGATGAATTTATGAGTAAATTGCCACTACTTTTTTCTTAACTTCGCAAGTCATACCTGAAAGGTTTCTGCAATAAAACCTGCAACTTTCCCAGAAGTACCGTAGTCGATATGATCTTGTACTTCTTTGGCATAACGTGTAGCATCAGAGCCAAACACCCCATGATATGGATCAGGATTCATGACATGATGAATTTCACCCTGTTGAAGTCAAATATCATGAATTAATGCATTGGATAACGTAACATGTTCTGAACTTGTTTGAATTACATAATTTCACTATTAGATACCAGAAATAAAATTATCCAAAACTATGGGGGTCAGCTACATAATTTTGTCTCCCAATTTAACTGAGAGGGATGACCCAACCTATTGAGGGCCATCTCCTCTGTTGTTATCTGATGCTCCATGTATTATTCATTTCCTATCCACATGGCAAAGTTCTAGTGGAATGCAGTAAACCTAATGCATCCCTCTCATAGGCTTTAGCCAAACTTAAGACATAAGGTGAGACGTTATGGATAGAACAGATGGACCTTTCTAATATTTGAAAGAAGTAGCATTCATCATTCAATGCTGTTGATTAGACCCAGATGAAGTTCAAGATCACAACATATTCCACATCCACGGAGTGACTTAAGTTCTTTCATAAACAGTTTTACATGGATAACAAAGGAGTCAAGGCATCTGGATCAGACAGCAATACTAGCCACCAAAAGACCAGTTCTCAATTAGTGGAAGTCTCCAAGACTGAAATCAATATGCACTAGAAAACAGTCAGGTTGTGTCCGGTAACTGGCAACCAGCATAAAACATTCACGGGTGTCTATGAAATGATTGAGGGTCAAAAGAACTAAAGTATAAAACATACCATCATCCCAAAAGAGTTATAATAACCATGCGGATCACTTACACTAGAAAATAGTAGAAAAATGCTCAAAACTTTTGGAATATGAAAAGCAATTCATCAGTTCCATTTCTGGAGCACATAACATGCAAATTAGACAACTAAATGACAAGAGGGGTAGTAATCAACAGTTTGTACTAGCAAAAGATTACTTATTTACACATGGTACACACAGACCTGAGGTATTGGGTATTTCCAGGTATTCAGAGCTGTCAGTCCTATTGTTCCTGTACTTCCACCATGATATGCATTTCTCAAGGCAATCATGCTAAGGTTACCAGTATACAAACGAGCCATCATCGTTGCTAATTCATTAGCTTCAGTGCCAGAATTTACGAAATAGACAACCTGCATTTTCAAGAAATCCAGATAATAGTTTCACATTGTAAGATACAACTGTGAAAAAAGATTAGGAACCAACTGTGTATGCAGTTTGAACTTTATGTCCATTTCATTTCATATAATAAATCAACTACTGAAAAAGACTGAAAAAGTAGATGAAAAGGGGAAAAAAAACATATACAATCTAAATGATAGGATCTTTATCTTGCTGATAACTAGCATGGTCGACACTTCCTTTTATGGTTGCTGAAAATGTTCTTGATGCAATATATCTGGCGGAAGAAAGAAATGCTTCCAGAATTCCATGAAAACCATGGCAGCATAGGGAGGGAAATAATAGTCTCAAACTTGAATCAAAGTTCTTAAATTCATGGTTAATATCAAAATATCTCTAATTCATCATAACCAGGAGCCGACCCACCATAGGCTGAAGGGAAGCGGAAATCTTGGTTTCCTTCTGTGTAGTCTGTTTGTTCTATTATTTACTTCATTTTAGTATAAATTGAACAAACCAAACGGTGACTTAGTTAGTAAATTGTTGGATTTATAAGAAAGAGATCTTGAGTTCAAAGCTGATTATTGTAACATTATGATTGTATTATAATTATTTTATTTTTTATAAATTCTATATAATGCCCCTTAAATTCTAAGTTAAATGTATTTTCGCTCCACATGGAAAACATTTATGCAGTTGTCACTGGTTATAACCAAAGGAATCTAAATCATTGACAAATAATTCCACTACAAGTACATATTGTTAGCCCAATGATTAGGCTGAGTTTTTGAATATGGCTAATCGATTAAGTTTAACATTATAATATCACTAATAATCATGCAATCAGTGTAATGTTGCTACTTAAACATAGCACTAAATTTTATCAGACTTTGCTACTATGCATATTGCTTTGTTTGTCTAACATTACTTACAGAAAGACAGTAAGAAAGATCAAACATCGACATATGCAATGAAAAAAAAAATCATGATGGACCAAAGACGACATTATACCACAAGATTTTTCTGAACAGGCTACGACATCTCCGGAGCTATGCACATATCCTTTCAGATTTTATGTTTGTTCATCTTCGAACAACTATTGTCAGGGAAATGCCATCATCGTATAAAGCAAGAAGACAAGTCAAGTCATGCCATCATCTGAAAGGAGACAGTCATCAACTGCTGCTTGGTTTATATTTTTTTATGTATTTTATATTTATTATTTAGGACCAAATGTACATCGGGTCGCATTGGCACTAGAAAGCTCAAACCCAATCCTATACAAACATCCTAGTCCACCAAATAAGCCAGACCCAAACCCCAGCATTCTGGCTTAGGAGAAGCCGAACTCGGACAGAGTTCGGTCACACTGAACTCGGCCCGAATTTGGTCCCTGTTGACCCCGTTTCAGAATTGCCCGTTCCTCCTTGAGAACTGGTCTTCAACATTCGAAATTTCGTACGTTATGCACACCGAGTTCTGGCCGAATATGGTCCCTAGAAAAACTATAAAATATAAATATGCATCGAGTTCTCTATTGAAACTCACTCATTCTTATTGTCAATCTTTATACATTCTGACCTCTACAACCTTCATATTCCCATGTACAACTCCTAAGTCTTCTAGTGCCAAGTGCGATCTCGATTAGAAGTCTACAAGAGTGGTAAAACTTGAATTTCTAAGTTATTGTTTATTTCGTTGTTTGAAGTCGGCGAGCCCTTCGGATCAAAGCTCGTAGTTGTTTGAAGTAGGCAAGCACCTCGGATCAAAGCTTGTGGTTGTTTGAAGTCGCCGAGCACTTCAGATTAAAACTCGTAGTTGCAAGAAGTCAACGAACACTTCGAATCAAAACTCGTAGTGTACTGTTATTTCACAAATAGTGGATTAATACCGGACAAGAGTCTCTGGATTGTATTCTACGAAGGCCACCAGTATACATCGTGGTGTTTGCGCTTCCGAACTCATATCTCTATTTACTTGCTTGCTAATTTTATTTAGTGATTTGCATAAAATTGTTATTGGTGTATTATTGCCTTCACCCTATTCAACCCCCACCCCCCTCCCTCTAGGGTTACCTACACATATGAATATGTGATACAAATTTAAGAAAAAATAATATAGTAACCATCTCTAAAATTGATTGCAGTATATTACTGGATGATCGAATAGTTCTAGAAATGGAAAGTAAACACAATAACCTTACTGGCCCAACATTTGGAATTAAACCAACCCTAAAAGCAATCTTTCAAAACTTTTCGATCTCCACTTGTATACATGGGAAGGTTTAATATAATAAATTGCAGCTAAACATGATGAGTAACGAAAACCAAAGAGAACAGAGAAACATTCCTTCCGATCTAAATTCATGCATGGTGCTCAATTTGACTTACGTAACTCTATTCGATGTAAATTCGTGACTTAATTTAGAGACACAATAGTATAATACCTTCAAGTTTCCAGGCATTTTGGATGCCAATGCTTCCGCAAACTCAACAATGGCATGGTGGAGATATATGGTGGTGGTGTGCTGAAGGAGCTCATTTTGCTTCACCACAGCATTCACGATATCAGGATGGCAGTGCCCACAAGATACCGTCACAATACCAGCAAAACAATCAAGATAACGCCTCCCACTCCCATCATATAAATATTGCATCTTCCCTTCTACAATATTGAGCTAAAACCAAAACGTTAAAGCTAAATATTAGAATAAATATCGCACGTCTTAAATAATGCATTCCTTTTCTCAATCATAAAACAGAGAAGTAGACAGAGACAACTAGTAAGAGGTATATTGATTTGAATTCTGCTAATATAGTGGAACTACTAAAAACCATATGAAAAATGAACAATAGCACCAAAAGATGAAATTTTTGTTATAATCTTACAACTTGCAAGTAAAAAATAAATTAAAAAAATGAAATTGTTACCAGAAGACACTAATATTCTCAACAAATGGAACCTTTTTTTAGACTAACAAATGGAACATAGTTAATGATTTCTAAATTACGAATGAAATTCAAGTTTTACATCCAGCAATACAAGGGAGTAACAAGAAAAGAAAACAGAAGTAATTAAAAACCCAGTCCCCTAGAAGAGATTTATGATGCTTTTACGGATAAGATCAAGCAAGAGATTTAAAATGATCTAGAAAGCAACTAAAAGTTTAGACTCTCAAACCAGGACATTTCTGAATTCTGATGCTTTGACGAACAATTAGGACGATTTCAAAAAAGAAGGATAGGTGATGCTTAAAAGAGCGAAGATGATACAAAAATCAATACTAAAGGTGAGAGAACAAGAAATTCCTCATCAAAAATGAATTAGGACAACTACCATTAAAGGAGAACTGTAGAAACCCTAAAATAGTATTGTCTTAAAGCAAATGAAGAAAATAATCAAAAGAATAGTCTCATCCGAGAACCCTGCCTATTCTTCAGATCTTCTCAACTTAATAAGCCCCAAATTCTGCATTTCTATAAGTTTTGAGAATTTTGATAGGTACTCTAGCAGGAGAACCCAGTTGATATCTTATACATAGATTGATGTCATATTATATAAAGGAGCTCAAATTCAAACGCAAGTAATAAACAAAAAGCCTAATAATTTTTAACAGTTCCTAATGACCTACAATATCTCAGGCTATAATTCCTGTGTAATGAACTACTTCAAACATTTTTAGAAAGAAATTATAAGATGGATTCTATATTATATATTACATAGAGCAAACTAAATATCACAATTTTGTCTATCTAGTTGAAACAAATTGTAGTTCTAGTAATTGACCCAAACTTTTTTCATTTGGTCACTAGGAATTTGAGTCTCCATTTCCACTGTTCCTTTTTGGGAATCTGAATTCTCGGGAAAGCATGCGAAGAATCTTGTGGTTGGACATGTATCTCAAACCCACCAGAATATAGTGACAATCTTATAATTAGTATTTCTTGCACCTGAAAGAGTAGCATAAAATAAGATTTTGGATTTTGCAACGTATTTAAGACACAAATTAGATTGAATGTACCACATGAAGAAAAAAAATTGTATATTGGACCAAGTATCGTACTTCAGAATTTCATAAATCTTATCATGCCAACCAAACAATAGAATTCCATGAACATCAATTCAAGAAATTTTAAGTTTTTTTTCCCCTAGAATTACAATTCCTTGCAACCAAAGGCATGCCATATAAGCATCAAGTTTTCCAAGCTCCTCGTCTAAGATCCAAGCCAAAATAGTTGGCACTTGAAGAACTTAGGTACTTAGAGAGGGAAAGGTGGGTCCCATGCTTGAGTTCCAAGCATAATTTTCCTCAAACCGAACACAAAAAGAGGATGAAGGAACAAGAACTTGGAAAACTTGGACCCATCGTCTAGTTTTATGAGTTTTTTGACTTCTTCAAGTTCCATTGGTTCCAAAGAACCAAACAGCCCCTAAAGTTCAAGATTTTGGAATAAGAGACATCTTTTAAGAAAAATTTGGCTGAATGCACCACAAGAGAAATAAATGTTGGATATTCAACCAAGCACCGTGATTCTAGAAATTATATTATATTTTCCTGGAATTCCGGCCAGTGTTCTAAATGGCGGCCGTCTAGCCAGCCTAGACAGCGCCTAGGTGCTAGGCGGTCTCTCTCCGCACCGCTTTTCGATAGGCGGTAGAGTAGGCGGCCAACGGAGGTTGGCAGCATAGGCGGACGTCTAGGCGGAACAATACCTAACAAATATTTTGGCCAAAAAGAATTTGTAAGCATTATGGGCCTATGGTTCACTTTTACAAAACTAAAACTTTATAAATCTTCGTTCTACAACTTAGTTATGCATGGAACACCCTTAAAATATGCATATTATGCAAAAAAAAAAAGTGGTAAAATAGTAAAAAATGTTCAAAATGAATCGACCGCCTGGAGGCGCCTAGGCGGTAGGCGGACTCTCTCCGCCGCGCACCCGCCTACTGCCGTTTAGAACCTTGATTCCAGCTACAGTAAGAATCAGATCTTGGAATTACTAACATCTTAAAGAGAAATTTGGTTGAATGTACCACATCAAGGATAAAGTTTGGATATTCAACCAATCGCCTTAACTCAAATTCCATGAACCTTATCATTTCAATCAAAGAATAGAAATTCCAACAATCTCAAACCCATTCTAATGGAAAAAAAAAGGCTTGGATGATGGATGGAATCTGAAACCCAGAAGTCCTATTTTTCCCTGGTATTACAATTCTTTGCAACTAAACAGTACAATAAAATCAGATTTGGATTTAGCAACATGTTTAAGACAAATTTGGTTGATTCATACCACATGAAATAAATTTGTATATTCAACAAAACACACCGAAATTCAAATTCCATGAACCTTATCATGTCAAACAAATAATAGGAGTTCCATGAATCTCAATTCTGGAAATTCTAATTCTTTTACATGGAACTCCAATTCCTTGCAACCAAACAGTAGGATAAAAGTCAGATTTTGGAATGGAAGTAGCATCTCTTTAAAACCATTTTTGGGATCCATGTGTCTCCAACCAATAAACATAATTCAAATTCCATAAATTTTATCACCTCAACAAAATAAGAGAAATTCCATTAAACTCAATTATAGGAGTCTAATCTTTTCCTGGAATCAAACAATGCAATAAAAATCAGATTTTGGAATCAGCACCAGCATTTTGACAGATTTGGTTAAATGTACTACATGAAAAATAATTTTTCAATATTCAACCAAACGATATAGATTGGAAATGCAATTCCAGAAACCTCAATTCTAGTTAGGAATTCCAAGTTTGCTCAGAATTACAATTCCTTGTACAATTAAAAGCAAATTTTGGACAGCAAAATCTTTAAGACAAATTTGGTTGACACGATAAAAAAAATCATATTTAACGAACAAAATTTGGATACTATATTTCTTGAAATTCTAGTTCTCTCCAGCCAAAAATCATAACTCAAATTTTGTCATATAGCCTTTTCTTTTGGCTAATTTGCATTAAATACCTTCAACTTTCATCCATGTTGCTACATGTACTATTGTTATTAGAGGATAGCTAACATGACCTTTTGAATATCTGCAATTAAGTACCCTCCATTGACCTTTCACATTTGATGCAATTTTGCCACTAAAATAGCCATCCCATCAAAGGGCAAGTCACCCAAGGGTGGAGCCATGGGCTTAGGTTTTACACATTTTTTACCACATCCATTAGGTTACCCCCTTTGGCTTGAAAAACTGCACACTTTAGGACAATTTTGCTCCTATCGAACACAGTGCATCATTTCTTCAACAAGGCAATATGCTAATAATGTGGGGTTAGCAACTTGCAAATGCATTAAAAGCAATGTGTCTAAATATAATTTAGCCTTTTCTGTTTGGGTTATTTAATTTTAGGGTATCGTATAATATTGGAAATTTGTGTTTAGGTCTCCATATTGTCTAGAATATGATTTGGGTCTCGTCCTAACGGTTGACTTGGTTGGTCATCCAAAATGGAGACCTAAACTCACATTTTGAATATTATACGAGACCCTAAAATTAAACGGAAATACGTAAGGGTTGTGTGACTTGACTTATTTAGTTTTGCATAGTGGGGGTTGTGTGACTTTGGGTTATTTAGTTTTGTCACGACCAATCGAGAATGAGACCTGTGACGCTGTTGTTTGTTTCTATCATGATCTCAGCAACCACACAACCGACTTCATGGGCATCATGTCTCGTCAGATGTCTTTCTTCCGATCACATTGTTGGATGCTTGCAACTAGACTCAAGAGCTCCGGAAGGTTGTGTGGCTGCTGAGATCTGGATATGAACAAACAAAAGTGCAATGTTGTAAATTTCGCTACGCGGAGACGGTGCGCCAAGGGCCCGCCTAGCGCCTAGGGCGCCTAGGCGGCGCCTAGGCGCCGAACTGAATTTTTTTTTATACATATATATAAGTATATAACATATATATATATGCATATGTCATATGTTAACATAAGTCTTAATGGAGAAGTTGGTTAGCATATTCGGTTTAAGTAATGGATTTGGGTTTGTGAGGTCAACTGTTCGAGCCTCAAGTTTTATTTTCTTCTTTTTTCCTTTCCTTTTCCATTCTTTTTTCCTTTTCCTTTTCCTTTTCCTTCTTCCTTTCCTGTCTCTTCCTTTACTTTTCCTTTTCCTTTTCCTTTTCCTTTCCTGCTCTCTCATCTCTCCTCACCACCACCGCCTCCACCACCACCGCCTCCACCACCACCACCACCACAGCACCACCACCACCACCACCGCCTCCACCACCACCACCACCACCACCACCGCCACAGCACCACCACCACCACCGCCCCACCACCACCGGCACCACCACAGCACCACCACCGCCTCCACCACAGCACCACCACCAACACCACCACCGCCGACGTCGCCGCCGACGCCGCCGTCAGCATCAGCAGCAGCAGCAGCACCATAACCACCACCAGAGCCACCACCACCACCACCGGTGACTTTTTTTTTGAATTTTTTTTTTTTAAATTTTAAAATAGGCCCCGCCTACGGCCGCCTAGGCCCGCCTACGGCCGCCTAGGCCCGCCTACGGCCGCCTAGGCCCGCCTACGGCCGCCTACGGCCGCCTAGGCCCGCCTACGGCCGCCTAGCGCCTAGGCCGGCCGCCTAGGGCCTTTTCGGTGCGGCCGGCGGCCGCCTAGCGCCTAGGCGGCGCCTAGGCGGGCGCCTAGGCCGATTTTTAGAACACTGCAAAAGTGTCCAAGTCACATTCTCGATTGGTCGTGAAAAAAACTAAATGACCCAAGTCACAAAACCCTCACATATTTTAGTTTAGCTTTAGAGTCTCTTATAATGTTCAAAATTTGTGTTCCTAAAACTAAATAACCCTTTCTTTGTTCTAATAATAGTACATTCCACCTTACTGTTTCCCAAATTAATATTAGCAAATTGCTGCCATGAACCTTAAACTCAAATGCAAACTAGCAACTTTATGGACAGAGAAGAGAGAGGGGGAGGGGGAGAGAGAATGAGTACAGGCTTTTGATAGTAGTGGAAGATGGAGGGACCGAGGAACTCCTTCCGCTTCTTCATGATCTCCTCCCCCTTCATCCCTTCGTACGGACGAGGCTGGTGGTCGAACGGCGGGAGCGATGGCGGGTCGGATGCGGATCCGGTGCCCCGCCCGCGTTGGAGGAGGATCCGACGGAGCTCCGACTTCGACTCGGAGCTCCGTCGCAGTAGGTGCCTCGACCCGGATCCGAACATCTTGATTTTAAGAAGAAGAAAAACTGGAATGAGATTGGAGAAGAGGAAGGGAAGGTGGGTTTAGACCAACGCAAATGGGGACGAGGTTCTACAGAGGGAGGGCCTGGAGTGGAGTCCATTTTTGTTCACACATCAAAACTTAGGGGTGCAACTTGGGCGGGCTAAACCCGAGTCCGATCGGGTAAATCCGCTAATGGGTTGGATTAGGGTTAAAAATACTCGGATTCGGACTTGGATATGGATTAAAATATTTGAACCCGATCAAAAATTGGATTGGGCTCGGGTTTATGTGACGGGTTACCCGAAACCCGACTTATATATATAAATATATATATATATATATATATATATATATATATATATATATATATATATATATATATATATATATCTATCTATCTTAAATAAAAAGTTTAAATCCTAAATTTCTCTACCCAAACTCTTCAACTTTTTATCATAAATCTTATTTCAGTTTGTATTTTTCAATAATCAGGACTCGATTGCTATTTGATTATGTGTTTAATATTACTTTTGTTTAAAATTATTTTAAACATTATATTAGAGCCCGATAAACTCGATGGATCCGATCCAACCCGAGTTCAACCCGAGCCAAACCTGATCCTCCGAGCTTGGTCTTGGGCTTCATATGTTTAACACGAGGTCGGGCGGGCTTGGGTTCGGGCTAGGATTATCATTCCTCGGGTTGGGCTCGGGTTGACCTCAGGCCCGACCCAACCCGTCCGAGTTGCACCCCTACCAAAACTAGGGTGTTTGTTCACCCTCCACTAAAGAATTGACACGTGTCAAATTCTTTAGTCAAAGCCACTTGAAATGTTTACAAAACCACTTCCAAAGTGGTTTATGTTGAATAGATTTGACACGTGTCAATTTTTTGTTGGAGAGTGAACAAACACCATAGTTTTGGTGGGTGAACAAAAATGGACTCCCCGGAGTGATAAAGGACGCGGAGGTGGGTGACGAGAAGATGAGACTGCTGTGTCACACTCTTATTTGTTAACTATTTTAAAGATTATCCCATTTGGACCCTTTTGCCTCCTTTTTTTAGTTATTGTTTTAAAGATTGTTTCAACAATGGGGCCGGCTATACATACCTCAACTATTTCTAAGGACACCCCACATAACTTAAATGAAAAAATATATTCATGTTAAAAGACCAATATACCCTAAGGCTTTCTAAGAACACCCCACCACAAAAAAGAAATCTGCGATGAGCACGACAAATACTGTCCGAACAGACAATGGTCTGTTCGACAAGTATCGGTCGAACATGTCTTCTTCTGTTCGACAAATACTGGTCGAACATGTCTTCTTATGTTCGACAAACACTGGTCGAACAAATTCTATTCGAACATGCATCTTCTGTTCGACACATTCTGGTTGAACGTACACACTATAGTTCGACTGTCGTGGGTCGAACATTCCTCTGTTAGGTCGACAAACTAGGGTCGAACCTATCCGTGAATATATCCAAAAAAAATTCAAATATTTTTTCAAAATTTTTTTTGTTTCAACAACAGTTTATGGAGTTCGAATCACAAACAGTGATTAAAAACAAAAATAGTGAAGAGTTTGAACTAATTAGGGTGTTCGATTTATGGGTTATGAAGGGTTTTGAGAGAGGGAGTAGGGGGACCGGTTAGGGTTGGAGAAGAGGGGAATCGGTGTGGGGGTGGAGTGAGGTGTGGGGTGTGGGATGTAGAAAATGATAGATTGTATGTTTTAATAGGAAGGGTATTTTAGTCAAGTGTTGGGGTGCCCTTAGCAATATTCATCATTTAAATCATTTTAATTGGGGTAAACTTAGAACATAGGGTGTCCTTAGAAATGGTTGGGGTGTGTATAGCCGGCCCCTTCAACAATAATTCTCTCTTGCCGAACTAGAGTGACCGTTGTGGTTATTGGGGCAAGGCATAAGATTCTGGCTGGATGGTGGAAGACTAGTGGATCAAGCCACGAGAGTGTATTATATTATTCCTTCCGTTTATAAAAACGGTGAAAGTTGGGGGCAGTTGGCCCAAAAGACATACAATACAACGTACACAAAGTCCCGTTCGTATCGTCGGACATCTAAAAAATTCTCATTTTTTTGTTTCCTTTCTTAATGTTTTGTGGGAGCTTATTGAACAAGCAAAATATGAAAAATGCCCTATTGTGACCCCGCCTTCTTCATTACTCGATACAACTAAAAAAAGTAGGTTTTATTATGCCATGGAATAATGAATTTATGCGTGCGTCCCAAAAGTTACAAAGTAGGTAAAACCAATTTCAGCAACTCAAGTCAACCAACCAAAAAATCTCCATATAAAAAATAAATCCAACTCGTTTTGTAACACCCAGTTTTCCAGAAGAGGGTAATTTTGAAATTTTGTAATTATAATTATTATTTAATGATATTTATTTTATATTATGACTTTTAGTGATTTTTAATTTATTTTTAAACTATTTAAATTCATGACTTATGATTTATGGTGTTTTGCTAGTGAACAGTAGAGACTGCCTACCCTAGAGCCTAGCCATGTGATTAGGGTATTTAGACATTTTGGGGTTATTTGATTATTTAGAATTTATTTGAATTTATGGGAATTTTTAGGAATTATTTTGGAATTGTTTAGATTAGGTTGACTTTGACTAGTCTTGACCCTTGTAGACAAACCTAGGAACTAACCCTAGTCAGTTGGACTTGGTTAGGCTAAGTGACTCTAGTCTAACCTAGCATGACTTAAGTTAGTGGGTTTAGATTCATTAGAAATTGACTTAAGGAATTAGGAATTAAATGGGTTGAGAAATGACTTGTGGTTTCACAAGTCATTTTGTGACTTAACCTAATAGGACTAGCCAACCTAGTTCAAACCCTAACATAGCCCATCATGGTCGGCCACCACTAGTTAACCTAGGGATTCCCCCACTATAAAACCCCTCCTAAATTCTAGGGCTAGCCTCCTTTCCTTAGGAAATTATTTCAAGAAGAAAGAGGTGAGTTCCTATCTTTAGAAATTTATTATAAATCCATTTTAGGTCCTTTTTCCCCCAAACTAGTTGCATTAGATCCTAATATCAATGTTCTTGCTATTGGTATTGATTGTTTGCAGGAAGGAAATAATTTGTGAGATTTTGGTGGTTGAGGAAATCTTTCCATTTGGGGCTTTTTTCACCCATAGTTCAAGAATAGGTAATCTCTTCATTTCTCCATGGATTTTCATTTTGTCTTCATTAATAGGAAGCCCTAAGGGTCCCCTAAGAGTCTGGATAGGATTCGTGTCGGGTGTCCTGGATTTCGTGTCCGTTCTGGATACGTATCAGACCTAGTCTGAACTGTTTGTCGAAATACCTCAAAGGGCATTTCGATCTTGTTTGTTTGATGTTTTTAAATAGGAAGTATAGTTTTATCATAGATTATTGGTTCCTGATCTTCTGTGGTGTTTTTAGTATCGTTTCGTGTCGGATTCACGGCTTGGACACGCGCGTGCACACGACCGCGCGCACAGCTACAGTGCTCCCCTGCCTATCGGGGTCTGTAGCGGACACGACACGTATTGTATGGACACGAAACTCGACACGTAGCATGGGGCACTGTCTGACACGAGGCTCACAAAGTTTCACGAGTCCTCGTGTCGTGTCGGACACGTATTTGCACGTACACGTGCACTGCGCTGTGCGGTTCAGTGCACAGAGTGTTTGGCCTTGTTTTAATTCGATTTTTAATGGTTTAAATTGTGTTTTAATGTTTAGTTAGATCCTAAATATCATGCTTAATCTCTGTTATTATAGGTTTACATATTGTTTGGGTTTTAGGTTGTGTTTTGGCTCGATTTTCGGTTGAACAGTGCATTTCCTGATACATCACTGACACTGTATTCCAGTTTTTCCCAAAACAGTTTAATTCCCTTTTTATGTTATGTTCTCAATTGATTTTTGGATCCCTACATGTTACATATTATGTTAGCTAGGTAATTCGTTCAAGTGTAGGCTGTTGGAATGGAAAAATGGGATTTTAGTTGTTGAGTTGGTTCAACTGTGATGTGTTAAGTGAATTGGTTTTGTTTGGAAATAACATGTTTAGCTAGTATTATTTCCTTCTCCTTAAAAACTGAAATTTGTATAAAACTGAGATTAGTTTTAAACCATTAGATTGATTTGTTAACTGATTTACATTTCCAGTTTTTGCATTGTGTGTGCCTAATTTGAATTCCTTTTCCTTGTGCATTGATTGAAACCTGAGTTCTCTGTTTAACCTGGAATTGAAGTTTGGGATTTAGTATCCAAGTTAGTTTCTAACTGTTATGAACTAATGTTACATTCCCTTGCTTCATGAGAGTTCTCACTGTTTAACTAAGATTATGTAGGGAGAACCTGAGACTTGTTCCTAAACCTGAGAATAGCTTTAACTATATTGTTTAGTTGTGAATTGATTTCCTTTCATTTATTTCCATGTTTGTGAACTGTTAAATTCAAACTGAGAATAGGTTGTGGACAGGGGTGGTTAAATATGTGTATTCCTGAGTTTCCTCCTCCAGTTTTGAACTGAAATGGATTCAAACCTGAGTTTTCCCTTATATTGATTTCAATGCTCCTTTAAACCTGATATAGTATATGTTTAGCTGTGATTTAGGTTCAAAAAAAACTGAGATTTTCTCTTTAGTTCAATACCCTAACTAGTTTCCATTCCCTCTTCTTAACTGTTGTACATTCCCTTCATTTGGTTTTATGAAAACTGAATTCCTCTTTCCTATTAATTTCAATGTTGTTCTTCTTCATAACCTGAGATGGGATGTGTCCTGCCAATTGAAACCTGAGTTCCAATTTTCCTGTTTTGAACTGGAAATTTCATTATGAGTTTCCTTATTTCTGAAATGAATGTTGTTCATAACCACTGCTAGTATTCACTGATTCTTCCCTTCACATGTTCATATCTGTACACACTAGCCTAAGTACACAAATCTGAGATTCAAGCTGTGAATGCTTGAGGTCATGAACCTGAGTTCAAGGTTGTTTACTATGTTGAATATAACTCAGTACTGAGCTTATATTTGTGTAGGGATAATGTTAACTGATTTTCAATGATAATATTGCTATGATAACCCTTCACACAAGTCTACATCTTATCCCTCACTGTATAGCCTATAGTTCACTGATTTTTTCTATTTCCCATTGGTGCCACACAATCATGTATCTCTCTAACACTCTTGCACATGCCACACCCTTGACACAGGAATCACTTCACTGTTTGTGTCCAGGATTTTATACCTCACTGCCTCATTAACACATACACATGTTCTTGTGCACTTTCTTTCACACACACATATCACTTGGCACATGCACATGTGTCCCCCTCTCTACACCTATATATATATATATATATATATATATATATATATATATATATATATATATATATATATATATATATATATATTAACCTATAATGTTGTATGGTATACACATAGTCTATCGGATCAATTCTAAGTTATTTTGTATAGCACATCAATATGTGTTTTTCCTATTAGCTTATATGCCATGTTATCCTATTAGCCTATCTAAATAGATATATGTGTATTCCTATATTAGGGTATATTATGATATCTATGTTTATCATATATTAGATATATATGTGTGTTGTATATAAATGTTTTGAGGGTTGATTTAGCATGGTTTGTCTATTGGCCCATGGTATAGCTTATTAGCCTATGGCCTATGTGGTGTTTGCTTAGCTAGTGAGTCTAGTTTAGACTTGTTTAGTCTTATTAGACCTAGAATGGACTAGTTAGACTAGTATAGACTAGTTTGACTTAGTTTGACCATAGTTGACCTAGTTTGACTTCTAGAATTGACCAGAGTTGACTTTGGCCTAGATTGACCTAGAATCATGTAGAATGCATATTAGGACTTCATTATATCATTTAAGACTTGTTGTGACTTGTGCTGTTCTGATTAGGAGCCAGACACCACTCCTCGGACAGTACTTTTATATTGGACACTCAGATACAGGCGAGTACATTCTCTGATCATTTCATATCCTGCTTAGAATTATTTTCTGCATTAAATTACTTTACTTGTACTGTCACACGGATTAGTACTATACGGATCCCTTCTTGAGATGTTATCCTTAGGGAGCATCGGGTACTCTACGTTCTGTGCGTTTCACTTACATAGCGTACCATATGCTTCTTTGGTTCTTTGATTACTTGTGACATATACCCTTATGATCACAGAGTCTCCTAGAATCTCTTATCCCATTTACTGGGTGTCCTAGAATCTCCTAGAATCCCCATTTTTGGGACTACTATGTACCACCCTTCGGGGGCTTACCACCCTTCGGGGGCTATTACATAGAATCATAACATAACCTGTTTGGATCCTTGTGTACTGATTGGGGGTACGGGGGAGTAGAAGTAGACATGTGAATAATACCCAAGTAGTATCTTATCAGAATCTCTTCCATAGTATCTTATCAGAATCTCCTATGCTATTTACATGCCTATATTGTACTCTGACTCACTAGTCACATGTTAGTTCTCTATTTATAGTAGATATTTCTATTACAGCTTTCTCTCTCTGTTTACATACTGCACTTCTTTTAGTACTTGTATCTTACTTTACTGCATGATTATATTTTCTAACCTGCTATGAACTGTTGAGATGTACTGTACTCGCTCCTGTCCTGACTGGACCTGTTGAAAATATTACAGAGGACGAGGAGGAGGCATGGGAGGATGTTTTCCACGGGACAGCTCTAGCTGAGGACATCACCCCACTGCCTAGACTAGTTTAGTTAGGCCTTATCTTATTTTCTTGTTGTCTTGAGACTGTTTAGCTAGATTTTACTTCTGTCCAGAGATGTTGAGTTGTATATATTCTTTCTTATTCAGTAGCTGAGATATGTACTCTGGATATTTGCTGGGATATTATCTTAGACTTTTCTATCTTCAGTATTTCCTTGAGTTCTATATCATATCGTGTTTTCTTCCTCCTTAGTTGTGATTGAGTTCATTTACTGCTTAGTATTATATTGCTAGATGTATGTTGACCTAGGACAGCGTTCTACCGCCGACACTGCAGCGTAGGCTGGGCGTTGTTACGTTCTCGTACCCTCACAGTGGGTGCGGGTCGTGACACGTTTTTAGTGGTGGCCCATGCAGGTCGAGTTTATGTAGTGGTATTCGAACTAGAGTATCACTACAGCCTGGAGTAGGATTAGGATATATATTTTGAAGGTACTCAATCACAGTTAGGATTCCTTGAAAGATTCCTGGGACGACCCTTGAGAATCTTATTTAAACTTCAATTTAAATCATTTTCCTTGCTTTGTTGCTCTCACTCCTTGATTATTGAATTTGATTTTGTTGGATCGTTGTTGATTTGATTTTTCTATCGAGATAAATTTTTATGGCCTGAGTTACGATATTTTTCTGATAACATATGTCGACGGGAATTCAGGGATGGTAAAACGTCTACTTGGTTATGGAACCTAGAGTTTATCGCAGCTATATTAGCTGGCGTGGCGGAAACATGGAGATCTGACTTCGGATGTACGCATCTTGGTTATGAGATTTGGAATTTCTCGCAGCTATACTTGTCGGCATAGCAAGAATTCCAGACGACATGATTGTAGAGGTGCATGCCCTAGTTATGGACTCTACCGTTTATCGCAGCCTTGCTTACTAGCGTGGCGAGGATTCTGAGTATCATGATTTTTGGACAGACACATATGATTATCAGATTGTATCTTGGAAAGGTTCTTAAATATATCATCTCCATCTTCATTCCAGTTATTATAAATTATTTTCCATCATCAAATAATTTAGGAGTAGAGATCTTTTAGCTTTATAGAGATTATGCATATGTAGTTCTTTCTTAGTGTGATAATTTGATGACTTATGATTAGGCCCTTGTCTTTGGAATGATAGTATAGCCTGGCCTTAAATAGTGATTCTTGTAGCTGGTTCTCTTTTGTTTATATTTACTTGTTTTTTTCCAGCCTTGATGATTGATTTATTTTTATTTTATTTTCTTTTTCTTTCAGTATGGCACCCATGACCTGAGCCAGTCGCATGAGAGCAGCTGCAGCTACTGAGAGTGTGCCTCCACCTCCTATTGTTCAGGAGGTAGTTATCCCTCTATCTGATCAGGGGGTGGTGGCACCTCCTGCCATTGAGGAGATGGTGGTAGCCTCGCCAGAGAGTCTTCCTTCATCTCCTGTCGTTCAGGAGAGAGCTGCAGATTTGCCTGAGACTGAGAGCCCTTCCCTACCCTCTGTACTCCATACTGTACCACCTGGAGGTTTGCTACTTGACGCAGCCCAGGTGTTTGCATTTTTCCAAGAAAGGTTGATGGAGTCACAGAGAGTTCATGAGGAGGCCATGAGGGAGAAAATCCAGAGGTTGCTACGTCAGCGGGATTCTGTGCTTCTAGGAGGAGAGCCTAGCCCCAAGAGGGCGAGGAGCAGTACCCAGTCCTACCCAGAGTTTGAGGAGTACCCATTTATCCAGCCTATATCATCATACCCAGCCCAGTCTCCTGTCCAGCAAAGGCCAGCTGAGCCAGAGCCTATCTGTGCCTACTGCAAGAAGTCTAGACACAAGTGGAGCAACTGTAGAAAGAGACTAGGATTGTGCCTATTCTGTGGTTCAGCTGCACACTGGGTGCAGCACTGCCCTGATATACCTGCCCAACCAGGGCCCTACTTCCAGGAGGGAGTTCTGGTTCTCAGACCTAGCTAGAGGTGAGTTTTGACCTAACCTTAGTTTTCCTTTTGTGAATTTTGATGCATCCCTTGCTTGTATGTTTTGATACCTTGTGATTGCCTAGTACTGTAGCATGGTTGGTATAACTAGAAGAGACCCCGGACTGATATTGCATGCCATGACCCCATAGGTTACACTTTTCAACTGTATGATTTAAGATAGATTTCTGAGACTATGATTGCTGGGGGGCTTAACCTAGAAGGGGTGCGACCATCTTAATTTCGAGGACGAAATTTTTATAAGGTGGGTAGGATTGTAACATCCAGTTTTCCAGAAGAGGGTAATTTTGAAATTTTGTAATTATAATTATTATTTAATGATATTTATTTCATATTATGATTTTTAGTGATTTTTAATTTATTTTTAAACTATTTAAATTCATGACTTATGATTTATGATGTTTTGCTAGTGAACAGTAGAGACTGCCTACCCTAGAGCCTAGCCATGTGATTAGGGTATTTAGACATTTTGGGGTTATTTGATTATTTAGAATTTATTTGAATTTATGGGAATTTTTAGGAATTATTTAGATTAGGTTGACTTTGACTAGTCTTGACCCTTGTAGACAAACCTAGAAACTAACCCTAGTTAGTTGGACTTGGTTAGGCTAAGTGACTCTAGTCTAACCTAGCATGACTTAAGTTAGTGGGTTTAGATTCATTAGAAATTAACTTAAGGAATTAGGAATTAAATGGGTTGAGAAATGACTTGTGGTTTCACAAGTCATTTTGTGACTTAACCTAATAGGACTAGCCAACCTAGTTCAAACCCTAACCTAGCCCATCATGGCCTGCCACCACTAGTTAACCTAGGGATTCCCTCACTATAAAACCCCTCCTAAATTCTAGGGCTAGCCTCCTTTCCCTAGGAAATTATTTTAAGAAGAAAGAGGTGAGTTCCTATCTTTAGAAATTCATTGTAAATCTATTTTAGGTCCTTTTTCCCCCAAACTAGTTGCATTAGATCCTAATATCAATGTTCTTGCTGTTGGTATTGATTGTTTGCAGGAAGGAAACAATTTGTGAGATTTTGGTGGTTGAGGAAATCTTTCCATTTGGGGCTTTTTTCACCCATAGTTCAAGAATAGGTAATCTCTTCATTTCTCCATGGATTTTCATTTTGTCTTCATCAATAGGAAGCCCTAAGGGTCCCCTAAGAGTCTGGATAGGATTCGTGTCGGGTGTCCTGGATTTCGTGTCCGTTCTGGACACGTATCAGACCTAGTCTGAACTGTTTGTCGAAATGCCTCAAAGGGCATTTCGATCTTTTTTTTTGATGTTTTTAAATAGGAAGTATAGTTTTATCATGGATTATTGGTTCCTGATCTTATGTGGTGTTTTTAGTATCGTTTCGTGTCGGATTTACGGCTTGGACACGCGCGTGCACACGACCGCGCGCACAGCTACAGTGCTCCCCTGCCTATCGGGGTCTGTAGCGGACACGACACGTATTGTATGGACACGAAACTTGACACGTAGCATGGGGCACTGTCTGACACGAGGCTCGCAAAGTTTTACGAGTCCTCGTGTCGTGACGGACACGTATTTGCACGTGCACGTGCACTGCGCTGTGCGGTTCAGTGCACAGAGTGTTTGGCCTTGTTTTAATTCAATTTTTAAGGGTTTAAATTGTGTTTTAATGTTTAGTTAGATCCTAAATATCATGCTTAATCTCTGTTATTATAGATTTATATATTGTTTGGGTTTTAGGTTGTGTTTTGGCTCGATTTTCGGTTGAACAGTGCATTTCCTGATACATCACTGACACTGTATTCCAGTTTTTCCCAAAACAGTTTAATTCCCTTTTTGTGTTATGTTCTCAATTGATTTTTGGATCCCTACATGTTACATATTATGTTAGCTAGGTAATTCATTCAAGTGTAGGCTGTTGGAATGGGAAAATGGGATTTTAGTTGTTGAGTTGGTTCAACTGTGATGTGTTAAGTGAATTGGTTTTGTTTGGAAATAACATGTTTAGCTAGTATTATTTCCTTCTCCTTAAAAACTAAAATTTGTATAAAACTGAGATTAGTTTTAAACCATTAGATTGATTTGTTAACTGATTTACATTTCCAGTTTTTGCATTGTGTGTGCCTAATTTGAATTCCTTTTCCTTGTGCATTGATTGAAACCTGAGTTCTCTGTTTAACCTGGAATTGAAGTTTAGGATTTAGTATCCAAGTTAGTTTCTAACTGTTATGAACTAATGTTACATTTCCTTGCTTCATGAGAGTTCTCATTGTTTAACTAAGATTATGTAGGGAGAACCTGAGACTTGTTCCTAAACCTGAGAATAGCTTTAACTATATTGTTTAGTTGTGAATTGATTTCCTTTCATTTATTTCCATGTTTGTGAACTGTTAAATTCAAACTGAGAATAGGTTGTGGACAGGGGTGGTTAAATATGTGTATTCCTGAGTTTCCTCCTCCAGTTTTGAACTGAAATGGATTCAAACATGAGTTTTCCCTTATATTGATTTCAATGCTCCTTTAAACCTGATATAGTATATGTTTAGCTGTGATTTAGGTTCAACAAAAACTGAAATTTTCTCTTTAGTTCAATACCCTAACTAGTTTCCATTCCCTCTTCTTAACTGTTGTACATTCCCTTCATTTGGTTTTATGAAAACTGAATTCCTCTTTCCTGTTAATTTCAATGCTGTTCTTCTTTATAACCTGAGATGGGATGTGTCCTGCCAATTGAAACCTGAGTTCCAGTTTTCCTGTTTTGAACTGGAAATTTCATTATGAGTTTCCTTATTTCTGAAATGAATGTTGTTCATAACCACTGCTAGTATTCACTGATTCTTCCCTGCACATGTTCATATCTGTACACACTAGCCTAAGTACACAAATCTGAGATTCAAGCTGTGAATGCTTGAGGTCATGAACCTGAGTTCAAGGTTGTTTACTATGTTGAATATAACTCAGTACTGAGCTTATATTTGTGTAGGGATAATGTTAACTGATTTTTAATGATAATATTGCTATGATAACCCTTCACACAAGTCTACATCTTACCCCTCACTGTATAGCCTATAGTTCACTGATTTTTCCTATTTCCCATTGGTGCCACACAATCATGTATCTCTCTAACACTCTTGCACATGCCACACCCTTGACACAGGAATCACTTCACTGTTTGTGTCTAGGATTTTATACCTCACTGCCTCATTAACACATACACATGTTCTTGTGCACTTTCTTTCACACACACATATCACTTGGCACATGCACATGTGTCCCCCTCTCTACACCTATGCATATATATATATATATATATATATATATATATATATATATATATATATATATATATATGTATGTATTAACCTATATTGTTGTATGATATACACATAGCCTATAGGATCAATTCTAAGTTATTTTGTATAGCACATCAATATGTGTTTTTCCTATTAGCTTATATGCCATGTTATCCTATTAGCCTATCTAAATAGATATATGTGTATTCCTATATTAGGGTATATTATGATATCTATGTTTATCATATATTAGATATATATGTGTGTTGTATATAAATGTTTTGAGGGTTGATTTAGCATGGTTTGTCTATTGGCCCATGGTATAGCTTATTAGCCTATGGCCTATGTGGTGTTTGCTTAGCTAGTGAGTCTAGTTTAGACTTGTTTAGTCTTATTAGACCTATAATGGACTAGTTAGACTAGTTTGACTTAGTTTGACCATAGTTGACCTAGTTTGACTTCTAAAATTGACCAGAGTTGACCAAGAGTTGACTTTGGCCTAGATTGACCTATAATCATGTAGAATGCATATTAGGACTTCATTATATCATTTTAGACTTGTTGTGACTTGTGCTGTTCTGATTAGGAGCCAGACACCACTCCTCGGACAGTACTTTTATATTGGACACTCAGATACAGGCGAGTACATTCTCTGATCATTTCATATCCTGCTTAGAATTATTTCCTGCATTAAATTACTTTACTTGTACTGTCACGTTGGTCACACGGATTAGTACTATACGGATCCCTTCTTGAGATGTTATCCTTAGGGAGCATCGAGTACTCTACGTTCTGTGCGTTTCACTTATATAGCGTACCATATGCTTCTTTGGTTCTTTGATTACTTGTGACATATACCCTTATGATCACAGAGTCTCCTAGAATCTCTTATCCCATTTACTGGGTGTCCTAGAATCTCCTAGAATCCCCATTTTTGGGACTACTATGTACCACCCTTCGGGGGCTTACCACCCTTCGGGGGCTATTACATAGAATCATAACATAACCTGTTTGGATCCTTGTGTACTGATTGGGGGTACGGGGGAGTAGAAGTAGACATGTGAATAATACCCAAGTAGTATCTTATCAGAATCTCTTTCATAGTGTCTTATCAGAATCTCCTATGCCATTTACATGTCTATATTGTACTCTGACTCACTAGTCGCATGTTAGTTCTCTATTTATAGTAGATATTTCTATTACAGCTTTCTCTCTATGTTTACATACTGCATTTCTTTCAGTACTTGTATCTTACTTTACTGCATGATTATATTTTCTAACCTGCTATGAACTGTTGAGATGTACTGTACTCGCTCCTGTCCTGACTGGACATGTTAAAAATATTACAGAGGATGAGGAGGAGGCCTGGGAGGATGCCTTCCACGGGACAGCTCTAGCTGAGGACATCACCCCACTGCCTAGACTAGTTTAGTTAGGCCTTATCTTATTTTCTTGTTGTCTTGAGACTGTTTAGCTAGATTTTACTTCTGTCCAGAGATGTTGAGTTGTATATATCCTTTCTTATTCAGTAGCTGAGATATGTACTCTGGATATTTGCTGGGATATTATCTTAGATTTTTCTATCTTCAGTATTTCCTTGAGTTCTATATCATATCGTGTTTTCTTCCTCCTTAGTTGTGATTGAGTTCATTTACTGCTTAGTATTATATTGCTAGATGTATGTTGACCTAGGACAGCGTTCTACCGCCGACACTGCGGCGTAGGCTGGGCGTTGTTACGTTCTCATACCCTCACAGTGGGTGCGGGTCGTGACACATTTGGCCCGCTAACTTCCATATACAAAAATGGCATACAAGTAATACGGCCAGCTAAGTACCACATGGACTCAGTCCGACATAATACGTTTAAGTTGTACAAGTATATGGGTGTATCTAACATGCATATCTTATGGATTTGCCTAACAAGTCTATATGTTAATCAAATATATATCTTATGTAACTGTAGAAGCATAGAAAATATAGGGTTCATGCGGATCACAACTGGCCGCATGAGTAGTTTGGGCCAAATTGATCCGCATAAAGAAGAGCCGCATGATAGACTCGGCATGCCCCCTGCTGTCCATCTTCACTATCTCGGATTATATATATTAAAAGCAACCAGACTGATTTGAGCCGCAAAAGGAAGAGTTACTTATACGGCCAAGCTGATCAGCCCTTCTGATAAAGCTGACAAACTCTGTCAAAACTGACAAAACTGACAGCTCTGATACTATGACAAAAAGAAGATAAGACGTGATCATACGAAATGTCATGTCACCAGACACAGGATCCACGTACCTGGACATAGTCATGCGGCCAGAAGGACTACGACCCGAGCCGCATGAACCTTATGCGGCTCAATCTATGCACTTTATGCGGCCAAGGGTGACTGCAACCTAAGCCGCATGGGCTTTATGCGGCCCAGAATATAGAATCTATGCGGCTCAAAAGTCTCCAAGCTACATGCGGACTAAGGGAGACTGCGACCTAAGTCGCATGAGTCTTATGCGGTCCGGCATGGGCGAACACTAAAAGACCTATGCAGCTCAAAATGACTCAAGCAGACTGATCCTATCCTGCAATAGGACACGTGGCAGGCTGACCAAGTCTCAACCACCCAGATTTGCTGCAAAGAAATCTCAACAAGTCACCAGCTGGCGGCCAAAGAGCGGGTCTTTGTGTGATGTTGTAGCCACGTGGTCACGTGGCCATCTATGCGGCTCAAGATATCTATCACTATAAATAGCAGGGTACCACACCCATGCAAAAGGCTGGCAACCTACGAAGGGCAATTTCTTCAAGAGCAAGGACCATGTCAGATAGTCCAAGGAGTAAGGCAGAGTTGCCACACTTTTTCGAGCCTCCATCGTCGCCCCCCAGAATCAAAAACTAAACAATTGTACTTAGATTGTTTCCTAGGATTTCTTTCTAGGCTTTCTCTTGTACAAGCGAGTTTGCAATCAAGTTTAATTCATCTATAATTTTTTTGTTCTTGATATTTAATGGCAAACACAATGGCGACTCTGCTGGGGACTTCCTTCTCCTCTGATGAGAAATTGGTGACGCAATCCGACGCGTTCAAGCTCGGCTCTATGCAGCAAATGCTCATGGTTCGTTTTGACCAACGAGCATTCGAAGAAAAGCCCTCTGAAGGGAGCGCCAGCCTGTCTTAGAAGAGAGCCAACCCAAAGAGAATTCACAGGACGTCGAAGCGCAAAACTGTTACCCCCGACCAGGTTCTCGAAGAAGCTCCTTATGCAGCCCAAGACGGTGATCAAAGCTCTTCTGCGGCCTTGCTTCCGACCGCAGAGAACCCTACTGTCCCCAAATCCAGCAAATGAAAACACTACGATGTTGAGCTTTTGGAGGCACAAGGGAAATCCATGCGGATGAGGACGAGGCCGCATAAGAGAGATGAGCAGTCTGCATATGCGGCATCCAACTCTGGCCGCAGGCAGATGGCCCATGCGGCAGCCAATCCTGGCCGCAGACATGGTGTCTCATGCGGCCCTGTCAGAAGCTCTGTATTCGACCGTCTTTCATACAGGCCCAACCCTATGCGGTCCATTGAGAATGTAGAATATGCCAATCTGGACTCTTCTAACTATGTGCCTTCGGGTGCTAAGCTTAAGAAGTCTTGGGCAGTACGGGCCCAACAAGCCCAGTCAACTGTCCAAGCTGCTGACCGTCAGCAGGCACCGTTAACTGTTATACGGGCTCCTGATGAAAGTTGTACAGAACCACCCGCGTCCAGTCCCTCAGGGCTAACGGACAGGGTGGGTCTCAAAAGTCTCCCTCCAACGATCGAGAGCAAGTGCTTTTACTAGCCTCGGATCAGAGAGCAAACATGATACCTACGCACTCGTGTGCTCGGGATACCCGAGTCCACAAATTGGATGCAAAGGTAGATCAGTCTGTTATCGACTTGCGAGTGGTGATTACTCACAAACGCAAGGAGAAAGAAGCAACCTTGGCACGTGATGAGCCCTTTTCGGGGCGTCGTTGCACCCAAGTCATTATCAGCTGCTGTTGCGACAAGTTAGCATCACCTGAAGATCGGCGCAGTCCATTTTCTAACGACTGCACCAGCCAGCACCTGTTCGACAACCACTTGAGGAACATGTGCAAATTCTGGAAGACGATGAATTTCCTTTCGCCTCCTGTAATTCAACTCGAAAGGTTCTTTCCGGCAAGGGAGGAAAGAAGACTGGCTCTTCCAGCCCGGCAATCTCAGCCAGCACTGCAAGGAAACTCTCATCTGGAGGATTACCGCTGACAACCGCAGGGGTGTCTACCTAGGCACTCGATCCAGAAAGAAGCTTCCAACACCCAGGGGTGCACCCTCGGCCTCGCTGGGGGTAGATGAAACTGGAGGTACCAGTCCCCTCAATATATGCGACAACCAGGTGTTCCAAGAGCATACATAGGGGGTAGCAATCCACTGGAATTACGTAACAGATGTGGACGTCCCTGAGGGTGACCGCCTTCGCCAAGACGAGGCAGCTTCCTGCACAGGGGGTGGCAGCCTTTTCGAGTCCGAGGAAGAGGACATTCCGATGTTCTCCGACGATTTTTCTGTACGAGGGTACAACACAGAGAGCACCTCTTCTATGGTCCCTTTCACGTCTACCCACGTACGGATAGTCTTTATGGCCGACAATGATCATGAAGGACCTACTGATCGGCAACGTCTAGAAGTACTTGAAGTCATGCTCCTGTCCCTGGTCAAGTTAGTAGACGAAATCAAAGCTGCCTTGCCGACTCAACCAGCTAGGATGCCTGGACAAGCAAGCTTGGGACCCGCAATCAACGCCAACTCCAACACGACCGCTCCTCCTTTGGGTGACAATCCTTAGGAGCATCCGTTCCTTCAGCTGCAAACGAAGCCAGGGAGACAAGAAGGGAAGTCTAGGAGCTTCGAGCAATGTTCAACGCCCGGGACTCCTCCCGGGACCTCAGAATACGGTAACCATATCCCGTTGCATGGAGAGATGTTCCTTTTCCGCCATGGTACAAACCGTTTCATATTGATTCATATGACGGGAAGACCTCTGCTAGTCGGTACATGACTTATTTTGAGGTCACAACCGACCACTTGCCGCATAGCGATGCCATCCTCACACGATTATTATCGGAGCATTGGAGGGGATCGTGTTCGACTGGTATCGCAACCTTCCGGACAACTGCATCCATTCTTTTGAATGCTTCAAGCACATGTTCCTAGAGAGATTCTATGAAGTGGGGCACGATGTGACAATGTCGTCTCTCATAGAAGTCGCTCAGGGGGAGAGGGAGCTAACAAGGAACTATATCGAGCGGTTCTGTCAAACCGCAATGAGATTGTCCCAAGGCAATCCCGAAAGCTCCTTGATTGAAATCTGCTAGAAGAAGTTGCTTCCTGCAATCAGCCTCTGGATGGACGAAGATCAGTTTAGGGATTGGACGACATTCATCATAAGCGCCACCAATGCAAAGGCGAAGTTAAAGAAGGCTCGCTAGCTGGGATTACACATCCCGGATGGAGAGGACAAAAGCAAATGTCCTGGTACCACCCCCAATAACAACAACAGTGGCGGCACCTCCAATAACCGGGACAATAAAGGCAAACAGGCCATGGTCGCTGGTACGACCAAGAAGCCTGAACGAAAGTAGGCAAAAGCTTAGTGGCCCAAGGTGAATTACTCATTCAAAGATAGTCATGTCAAGCCTATCTTCGACATACTCTTGCAAGGGGACAGGATCCAACTCCCTCCACCAAGGTGTGAGCCTCGAGCGGCAGAGATGGAGGACCCAAAATATTGCCACTTCCACCACTATGTTCATTATTTCTCTCATGATTGCTTTCAATTAAAGTGGTACATCCAGAGTCTTATCGACTCCAAAGCTCTGTCGCTAGATTTTGAAGAGGTTGCCGTGGCGACAAACATGATATCAATTCAGTTCGGTGACTTCCCTCCAACAAATACTCAAGACAGGATAATACCTGTCCTCCGGACAATGATGGAGGTTACTAATCTTTCCTCCGTCTGGGACCAGACGACTGGCTTGGTACCTCTCACCACGTCATGAGGAGAGGTCATGTGGGTGCACCCAGACTTAGTGCCCGAAGTTACCCAGGCGGTGTCATCTCCAGCCAACAAGGAGAAGGGCAGGAAGTCCAGATCCTGCCATACAATTTCAGCCGAAGCTGAGGAGGCGGCGGCCGTTATTACCCGGTCGGGGCACAAGTCCAGTCCACTCTGGGTAGTTCAGTCAAAGACCCTCAGCCAGCAAAGTTGCCTGCCACTGATGTTTCTGGGCCATCTCAGCCTCCACCGGTGGATAGGTCCAAGTCAAAAGAAACCTGCTTCGACAGGCCGCTCTGTAAGGATATACCTCAGGGATTTGAGAGACCTTACAACTTTTACATATTAGCACAACTGGCTAATACACCGACAAAGTTGTCATTATACGAGCTTCTAAGGCGCTCCAAGGATCTTCGTGTCGCATTGAGCGAAGCACTCCAGAATGCCGACGCCTACTTAGCCCAGGTCAAACCTACAGGGGAAGACTCGTCAGCAGATCTCCAGGGCAGCAATTTTGCAGACGCGATGCCCAACATCGTATTCACCCCACAGGACATGTTAATCAAGACCAACTTGCATGATCGCCCCTTGTACTACACTGGATACATAGGCGATATCAAGGTGGATCAGATGCACATCGATCATGGCTCATCGATAAGCATCATCCTGAAAAGCTTGCTTCAAGTCCTCGACATCCCTATGCACCGGCTAGCGGCAACCAACACTGCCATTAGCGGTTTTAACTCGGGAATGAGTTATCCCTTAGGAAAGATTCGATTAAAATGTCAGATCGGAGACCTGAGGATGGAGGTTACCTGCTACGTCATAGACGCGGATACATCCTACAATATCCTTTTGGGGCGTCCGTGGATACATGACTATATGATCATGCCATCCACACTCCACCAGTGCTTCAAGTATGTCAGTAAGCACAACTTCGTGAAGATAGAATTCGCCGACATTGATCCCTTCAAAGGGGTTGAGGCTTATTACTCTTCGGAGGCTTGTCTATATGAAGAATCCAAGAAGCACATAACTGACGAACTGGAGGCCATAACAGGGCTAGAGGAACCTTTGAGAATTTATCTCCAGGCCCGTAGACCGGGCAAAGTCACACCCTTGTCGCAACTTTGCATAAAGATGTGCCCGGTTCTCCGCCCCAGCTGCGCAGTTGGAACTGATGGTCATCCGACTCCCAAGGTCCAGCCAGGAGCCAAGGCCCGTCATAGGGCCGATGGTGATCCGATTGCCAAGATCCAGTCAAAAGCAATCGGAAGACACGAAACCCTCTACCGAGCCGATGGTTATCCGTTTTCCCAAGACGAGCCGGCAACCAAGTGTTGATCCGAGGCACTCAGGCAAGCCAATGCCAGAAGCAGAACCCTTGGTGGTCAAGTTGCCCAAGACAACGTCCCAACCTCCGGTCACGCAGGGGGTAGCTGAAGAGGAGGCAGAACTCGCGAAGTATCTTGTTGCAAAGGTGGATAGTCCCTCTCATGATGATGTAATCCCTGTGGAAAAAATTCTTTATTTCATCAATAAAAGGCTGCCGTTGAACTATCCTGAGTGTAATAAGCTTAATCTGATGTGTGCTATGGAGCACGGTCTGGATATTAACCTACACACACAGGTGACAACCGTCCATATCGCAAACCAACTTACTCCCATTAGAGGTGCCTACTTCCTAGTCCCAGGCAGAAGAGAAAGGGATCACACGATCATCTTCGACCGAAGAAAAGGTCCTCAACCTTTCATACCACAAGAGTTTGATCTCGAACCCGATGCTGGAAGATTACCGCTTTACCTGTATAGTCCTCAAGCCAAGTACTTCATGCAAAAGTAGGAATACGACATAGAGGCTACCCCAGGTCTGGATTACGGTAATAGTCGGCGATCGCCTCTACAGCTGTCAACCCTGGCTGGGAAACCTCAGGATTGTTACAGCAAGTCCAAATACGGCCTCGGTTATGCTACACCAGCAACAACGTCCGAGAGCTCCGATGAGGAATGCGAGTGGCACTCTCACTCATCCGAATAACCTACATACGATTCCGATGACAGCATTGGAGATATATTCAGGCATACATTATCTGTTAACATGGCATTCGCTGACATTGAAGAGGAAGACGAAGATCTACTCGAACCTCTCGAATTGGAGCCATGGGTCCAACAACTGGATGCACAATGGGAGAAGCACTTTGAACTACGAGACCCTCCCACTGAAGATGAGGTCATGTAAGTTGAACTCGGTGATGAATCCTCTCAAAAGCCAATCTTCGTCAGTAAAAGCCTGACGGACGAACGGGAGTCGTTGTTACAACTCGTCAGAGAGTATATCAACATTTTTGCTTGGAGCTATGAAGATATGCCATGGTTAAACCCCGAGATCGCACTTCATAAGCTTAATATTCATCCGGATGCAAAACCAAACAACAGCAACGACGGTTCCGTCCATATATCATGAACTCTATCGAAGCGGACGTAAACAAGCTTATAGCTAGCGGTTTCATCTACGAGGAGTAGTACCCAGACTGGATAGCTAATATAGTACCAGTCGTCAAGAAGAACGAAAAGATTCGAATCTGCATCGACTTCCGTAATCTGAATGCGGCATGTCCTAAAGATCAATTCCCTCTTCCCATCACCGACATAATGATCGATAATATGTGTGGCTTCGAACGCATGTCCTTTATGGATGGCTTTTCAGGATACGATCAAATCAAAATATCTCCTAACGATGAGAAGCATACGTCATTCCGAACATCGATCGGTGTGTATTGTTACATAGTCATGCCCTTCGACATGAAGAACGCCGGTGCTACATATCAACGAGCTATGAGCGCCATCTTCAGAGATCACTTATACAAGACGGTGTAGTGTTACGTTGACGACATCGTCATCAAAAGCTGCTCCAAGGATGATCACTTACACGATTTGAGGACAGTGTTCGACCTTATGCGAGCGCACAATCGGAAGATGAATCCCACCAAGTCCTTTCTAGGCGTGTCTAGCGGGAAGTTCTTGGGCTTTGTCATCACTTCCCAGGGTATTCATATAGACCCCGATAATACAAAAGCAATCCTGGAGATGAGTCCACCTAGGAACCTCCGTGAACTCCGCGGCCTTCAGGAAAGACTAGCCTACATCAGAAGGTTCATATCTAACCTCTCAGGTCGATGTCAACCCTTCACACAACTCATGAAGTAAGGTGTCTCTTTCGTATGGAATAAAGAATGTCAACGCGCCTTTGATGACATTAAGGAATACCTGTCGAATCCGCATGTTCTGGTAGCCCCGATCGCCGGAAAGCCCTTCCTGCTCTATGTACGGGCGATGGAACAATCCCTCGACGCCTTGCTAGCACATAACAATAATGCGGGACACGAACAAGCCATTTACCATCTCAGTCGGATGATGGTGGGACCATAACATAAGTACACCGCCGTGGAGAAGGAGTGCCTTGCCCTGGTGTTCGCCATTCAGAAAACATGATACTATGTGACAGGGCAGACCATCCATGTTGTCTCGCGAGTTAATCCTCTCAGGGTTCTCATGACCAAGCCAGACGCACTCAGTTCTTGCCTAGCCACATGGGCGATACTATTATCCCCCTACGACATGGTCTTCGTTCCGCAGAAGGCTGTCAAAGGTCAAGCCTTGGCCGACTTTCTAGCAGCCCATCCAGGCTCAAAAATAGCCAAAATTTATGAAGAAATTCCAAACGAAGTCGTTAACTCAAACATGACTTCACATGATGACGTTTGGCGAATGTTCTTTGACGGTGCTTCAAGAACAGGGCCACAAGGTGATATCATCGCTGGAGTCGGGGTAGTATTAATTTCTCCCTCTGGATTGGTAGTCAATCGGGCATGTTCTCTCACAGAAGCCTGTTCGAACAATGTAGCCGAATATAACGCTCTGGTCATCGGACTCCGACTCGCAAAAGAGATAGGGGTCAAATACCTATAAGCGTATGGCGACTCACAGCTGATTGTTAATCAGATCTGAGGCTCATACAAGGTTCGCAACGAGGACCTAATTCCTTACCATCAGACAGTAATTGCTATCATTGCAACCTTGGAGGGGTTCTTTATAGAGCATGTTCCTAGGCTCCAGAATATTAAAGTCGATGCCCTAGAAGGCCTCGCCGCTTCTTTGGCGGTTCCAAATTATGCTCATCATCTAGTCGACGTGATAGGCCATGAGTTGGTCTGTCCCAAAAACAACGTTCAATTGGATATGAGTTACTCCGCGCAGATAACCAATGACGTGCAAGACCAGAGACTCCCATTTATCGACTTTGCAGTCTATAGAATCTTGCCTGAGAGGTGAAAGAAGCAACTTCAATCAGAAGGCGTTCTCTCAAATTCTTTTATGACACAAAAACAAAAATGTTATATCGACGATCTTACGACGGACTACTGTTAAGATGTCTGTCAAATGCAGAAGCCAAAGAAGCCTTATGCGAGGCTCACGATGGCGTTTGCGGGGCTCACCAACCTGGCCCGAAGTTGCAGGACCGTCTCCGTCGGATGGGTTATTACTGGCCTAGATGGTAGCAGACGTAGTCGATTATACAAAAAAGTGTAAGGCTTGTCAGATCCACGCAGATTTCAAACATCTGCCATCCGAATTCTTACACCCAACAGTAGCCTCTTGGCCATTTGAAGCATGGAGAATGGACATCGTTGGCCCAATCACCCCACCGTCGTCCAAAGGGCACCGATTTATACTTAAAATCACCGACTACTTCTCCAAGTGGACGAAAGCTGTTCCGCTGGCAGAGGTAAAGACATCAAACGTGATCAGTTTCATAAGACATCATATCATTTACCGTTTTGGACTGCCATGAAGGATCATTCATGACAATGGTCCGCAATTCGCAAGCCATGCTTTCTATTGATTCTGTAACAAGAATCAGATTCAGAATGTAGCTTTAAAGGCAAACAACCCATCAGCTAATGGTCTGGCTGAAGCCTTTAACAAGACCATAATCAAGCCTCTCAAGAAGTTCGTGTCTTCAAACAAGCACGACTGGAATAAAAAGTTGGGTGAATGCTTATGGGCGTACCGCACTACGAGTCAGACGGCTACAGGAAATATACCGTTCTTTCTGGTGTACAGGAGCGAGGCAGTTCTCCCATTGGAGACCCAGATCCCCTCACTTCGTGTGGCCCTTACTTACCGGTTGGCGTCGAACGATAACTACCGCCAATGGCTACAAGAATTGGAAGCTTTAGACGAGAAGTGTTTGCAAGCTCAACAAAGCATCGAGCTCTATCAAGAACGCATCTCTCAGGCCTTCAATAAGAAAGTCAAGCAGAGGATATTCCAAATAGGTGATCTTGTCTTGGCCGTTCATAAATCGATGGTCATGACTCATAAAACTGTCGACAAATTCCAGCCCAAGTGGTAGGGTCCATACATTATCGAGACCGTATTTTCCAACGGTGCATACCGACTCGCGAAGCAGAACAGAGACTTTCTCATGATGCCCATAAATGGCAAATTTCTGAAGAAATACTATGTCTAAAGGACATGCTGGTACTTTCTCAAACCACCTAATCTTCCAGGCTATCGAGTTATGTACACCAAGTACCTCTGAACTCACACTCTATTTGCTCCGAGTGGATTTACATAGCATCTCCCTGAGTGGCGAGTCATGTATGCTGATACCTCTGAACCTCTACTGTAACGCTCCAGTCCCAAAATACGTAGGACTAGGAACGTAGACATGCCAGCCGTATAATAAATATACGTAAGCTGTAAAATGCAGTAGAACCATAACTAATCTCATCCACACATAATAAATGAATAAAAGATATCATATAATGATAATGAATTATCTTGATACAATATGTTGGGGAGAGACAAATCCACTACCAACAAGTAAAGGAAAATACATAAGAAAAGAAATGATTTGGCGAGCGAAGCGAAGACGATCCAAGTACAATCATCCTCGAAGAAATAGCCATGATCACGGCTAGAGCTAGAATACCTGCAAAACATAAGAGCACACACCTGGAGAGATAACCAGGTCCTCAGAGGGACGTAACAAGACACATAATATTATGCCATATAAACTGAATAAATATTGCTCAAATAAATAAGTCAATTGAATTATAACATGGTCCAATACACACCTATTGAACGAGCTTACCATCCCCCCAACCAAACAAGGACAGGAGATGGTAAACTAATTCACGGTGACGTATCTTTCCATGCTATAAATCCAATATGGTATCCGGACCCCAACAAGGTTCAATACCTTCTCATCGAAGTAGTAAGCCACACCTATAACCAAACAAGGACAAGATGTGACGAACTAATCCGAGACAAGTTATTGTTCCAAGCCACGGTCAGATACAAGTACCCAAACCAAAAGTACTCGTACCTAACGGATAATGGTGCCTAACCGTTCTAAGTGAAATGTAGTTAAGAACAATCCTTCCTACGCATGGGCCCTGGCTGAATAGGATCGGCATGGTCCCCCCTTGGGGCACCAGAGGCCCCATCAATAAGAGTATGACGTTCCACAGAACGTCAGTGGCCATCAGTAATCATGGGTCATCAGCCCCGTATCTCCTGCGGAGAATCCGGGTCACAAAGAAAAGTGCATCGAAGCCCATACGCTAAGGAATTGTCCTCCCCGCCCAATGCCTACTATGTTGTATCCACAACAGTAACCTCTATAACCGCTAAGTCAAACTAGTATGCAACCTCTATTAGCGGTTATTCCTATCATACGGCTTGTACGTACTGGTGGCCAGCCAATCACGCACGTCCATGTTCTACATGCGACACACAACTTCGTGATACAACGTGTCAATGCCATGAATGCAACACACAAAGGTGGTCCCTTAAATCTAGGTTTTAATGTGTAAAAAAAATAATACATAGCAGGAAATATAAATGAACAGTAAGTTCTAACAGGTTATGCCATGTATCACAGTTTATTTTGCATAAAAAAATAAATAATGCATGAAATATGAGCTAAAATAAATAAACAGCAAATGGCAAGGTGTCTTGCCTGGTAGGACGCCTGGTGTACTGCAATGATCAATGTGGCACGAACTGCAACTTCAGTGCAACAACTATACAAGGTGACCTCGGATGGTGGTACGGATGGTTCCATTGGATCCCGAAGGGTCAAATTGGTTAGGATGGACATAAGGGAGTACAGAATTTGTAATGGAGTAGAAATTATAGGATGGGTCGCGGACATGAGGATAGTCGAAGAAAATTGGAAAATAAAAAATATGCAATTTTGAAAATTATTTATAATACTTAAAACTATTTTCTTCATGAGTCAAAGTATTTATAGGAAAATATTTATTAGTCACAATATTACAAATACTATGAAATCTAGAAACTATTTAGGGCTCCAATCTATTTTGTAAAAATATGACCTGTAGGCCAAGAACCATAATATAGTACTATTTTAAAACTTTCAGAATTTAGTTTTGAAATTATATCTAGTCCAACTAAATACTATATTTTTGCATAAGTATAATTTAGAAAATATTAATATAACTTTATTTTGAAATTTACTGTGATAGTACTAATGAAACTAGTAGAATTTTATAACCGTAATATTAATGCTAGTAGTAATAATAATGATAATAATAATAATAATAATAATAAATATATAATAATAATATCAATAATAAAAGAAGCTCAAGAACTCAACAGAAACAAGCAAACACAAAATAACAAAAAAATAATTAATAGTAATACTAGATAATAAATAAACAAAAATAGTAATAATAATAATAATAATGAAATGATTTAATAAAATCAAAAAATTACATAAATTATATATATATAAAAGGAATGAGTAAAGCTACTGCTTTACTTTACTCCTCTTTAAGAGGACGAGGTTCACAGACTCAGAGTGAGGAGAGAGATCGAGAGCGGCGGTCGGAGCGGAGTAGGGGACGAAGGGTTCCGGCGAGAGGAGGAGCACGGTGAGAATCGGTGGTCCGGCGAGGACGGGTGCGCGAGCGCGCGGCCAGGCGAGGCGCCAAGGATGGTCGGAAGAAGCGCCGGTGGCGGACGCAGGCGGTGGAAGAGGGTTTCGGCCGGGGCTCGGCTGGGGTCGATCGATCCGGCGGGGCTTCGCCGCTCCGGAGGCGGAGGAAGAGGGCACGGCGATGACTGTGAGCGGCGGGCTCGCCGCGGAGTGTGGGTGAGCGGCGGAGGAAGCAGACGGGAGGTTCGGGGCTCGTCGGCGGCGGGCGCCATTGGGAGGCGAAGATGGGCGGCTAGGGGCAGGCAAGGTGGAGGCTCGTCGGCGGAGGCGGAGGAGAAGTGAACGCGGGAGAGGAGGGCGATGCACGGAGGAGTGGGATCGGGGTTGTCGGCCGGCGGCCAAGGCGGTGGATGGTTATGTTTTGGTCGGGCTCAAGGGCTGGGCGCTGTGGACGTTGGTGGTCGGCGATGGACGGTCGGTGACTGCTGTGTCGCGGGCTAAGCGAGAGGCTGGTGGTGATGGCTGTGATGCCGACAAGGTTTGTTCGGCCGGCGGTGGCCAGGAGTAGGCGACATGCAGCGACGGTCAGGTGAGGGGTAGGCACGTTTGTGGTAGAAATATTTGTGGAGAATAGAAATTTGGATGAGTACCTGCCTATTTATAGGATGTGAAAATTTTCAATTGGATAAGAACTAGGAATATTCAAACCCAATTTAGATAATTCAATTATTAAATTTAAATCAATGAAATCAAATCTAAATTTAAATCAAATTCCAATTTAATTCTATAATTTCTACCTTTATACTATTTAAATTAAATCCATAAAATTAAATCGAGATTTAAAATGGCCACAAAAATTTTCAAATATATTTTCCAAAAATACCAATAATAATAATTTCGAAAATAATAAATATTTTTAAATATCTTTTTGAATAATAAAATATTAATATTAATAAATTTTGAAAACGGAATTATATATAAATTTAAATTAATGTATCTCATATGCAAGGAATATTTGCATAAAATACACTTTAAGTAAAATACAAATAATTATTATATATATTATTTGAACTATATAAAAAATAGAAAAAAATGTTTTACTAAAAATATGTACGCTCGCATATATTCCTACTCGTCGAGCAATTACGAAAAATAAAATTTTGCGCACGACATACAATACGACTATGCGACGTACAATACAAAATTTTAAATCCGTACAAATTTTAATAAAAAATATAGTAAAAATTTAGGGGTTTTACATCCTATCCAACTTAAAAGAATTTCGTCCTCGAAATTAAGAATTAGTAGGGGATGAGAAGACACAAGGGGATATCGATGGGGAACAAACAATGACAAAATTACGCCGTAAGAAATCGCGATCTAGATCATAGAAAAATAATACGGTATGGTCATGGGTAGTAAATGAGGGTCATAGTAAGGCCGAGAAGAAGGACGAGGAATTTAGGATGAAGACATAGCAACATCGAGTGGTAATGGTCATAATTGATAGGACAGCTAGAGGAATTTCAAGTATAATGCCTTCGTCCTTCAAAAATTGGTGCAGGCGAAAGCAATATAGAGTTCGAAGGAGGCGTTATCGAATACGAATACGTGACTCAAAGATGACCGAATAATTTTAAAGAAATCGTCAAGGCAGTCGGGATGGAATTCTAGAGGGCAAGTTTACCTATATTCCCATCCACGTAGAACGATAGATAAAAGCAAACCAAAGTGCACTAGGTTGATCAGACCATCATGCACCGGTTCTGAGTAGACAGTACGTTATTGGATGCATCCAATAACATACGTCATGAACAAGCTCGATAAGGAATTTAGCTTGCAAAAATTAGGCTACATTAGCATCATTAGTCAAAACATAGGCACGATGGTAGATGAAATAAGAACATATATGAATAGTCTAAGAGTCATAAGAATCTAAGTCTTGTTTATTCCTATACAATCATTCTACGATTTTATTGACCAAGGCTTGGTTGACCAAATGGGTTAAATTCCTCTAGTCTCTATGGTCTAGATAATACTATTTGTATTCCCTTAATGGTCAATGGTGTGTCATGTCGTGGGGTATTCTAACCAACTTAAAGAATTAAGCTAAGGGTGTTTAGGACGTCTAACTAGTAGGGTCAATCTCTAGCAAGCACGAAGGGAAGATAAGAATAATGATAGGAGGAATCAAGCAAGATGCACTCGATGAGTCGAACGGATATGGAATCGAGAAAAAAAAGTCAAGTATGTGGATGAGATCCTAGACTTCTAATCCTATTTGCAGGCTTGCTTGGTACGACAAAGTAACCAAACAATTTATCTCGACCTCCATGGGCCACCACAAAAACATGTAACGCCCCAGTTCCAAAATACGTAGGACTAGAAACGTAGACATGCCAGCCGTATAATAAATATACGTAAGCTATAAAATGCAGTAGAACCATAACTAATCTCATCTACACATAATAAATGAATAAAAGATATCATATAATGATAATGAATTGTCTTGATACAATATGTTGGGTGGAGACAAATCTACTACCAACAAGTAAAGGAAAATACATAAGAAAAGAAATGATTTGGCGAGCGAAGCGAAGACGATCCAAGTGCAATCATCCTCGAAGAAATAGCCATGATCACGGCTAGAGCTAGAATACCTGCGAAACACAAGAGCACACACCTGGAGAGATAACCCGGTCCTCAGAGGGACGTAACAAGTCACATAATAATATGCCATATAAACTGAATAAATATTGATCAAATAAATAAGTCAATTGAATTATAACATGGTCCAATACACACCTATTGAACGAGCTTACCATCCCCCCAACTAAACAAGGACAGGAGATGGTAAACTAATTCACGGTGACGTATCTTTTCATGCTATGAATCAAATATGGTATCCAGACCCCAACAAAGTTCAATACCTTCTCATCGAAGTAGTAAGCCACACCTACAGCCAAACAAGGACAAGATGTGATGAACTAATCCGCGATAAGTTATTGTTCCAAGCCATGGTCAGATACAAGTACCCAAACCAAAAATACTCGTACCTAACGGATAATGGTGCCTAACCGTTCTAAGTAAAATATAGTTAAGAACAATCCTTCCTACGCATGGGCCCTGGCTGAATAGGATCGGCATGGTCCCCCCTTGGGGCACCAGAGGCCCCATCAATAAGAGCATGACGTTCCACAGAACGTCAGTGGCCGTCAGTAATCATGGGTCATCAGCCCCGTATCTCCAGCGGAGAATCCGGGTCACAAGGGAAAGTGCATCGAAGCCCATACGCTAAGGAATTGTCCTCCCCGCCCAATGCCTACTATGTTGTATCCACAACAGTAACCTCTATAATCGCTAAGTTAAACTAGCATGCAACCTCTATTATCGGTTATTCCTATCGCATGGCTTGTACGTACTGGTGGCCAGCCAATCACGCACGTTCGTGTTCTACATACGACACACAACTTCGTGATACAACGTGTCAAGGCCATGAATGCAACACACAAAGGTGGTCCCTTAAATCTAGGTTTTAATGTGTAAGAAAAATAATACATAGCAGAAAATATAAATGAACTGTAAGTTCTAACAGGTTATGCCATGTATCACAGTTTATTTTGCATAAAGAAAATAAATAATGCATGAAATATGAGCTAAAATAAATAAACAGCAAATGGCAAGGTATCTTGCCTGGTAGGACGCCTGGTGTACTGCAATGATCAATGTGGCACGAATTGCAACTTCAGTGCAACAACTATGCAAGGTGACCTCGGATGGTGGCACGGATGGTTCCATTAGGTCCCGAAGGGTCAAATTGGTTAGGATGGACATAAGGGAGTACAGAATTTGTAATGGAGTAGAAATTATAGGATGGGTCGCGGACATGAGGATAGTCGAAGAAAATTGGAAAATAATAAATATGCAATTTTGAAAAGTATTTATAATACTTAAAACTATTTTCTTCATGAGTCAAAGTATTTATAGGAAAATATTTATTAGTCACAATATTACAAATACCATAAAATCTAGAAACTATTTAGGGCTCCAATCTATTTTGTAAAAATATGACCTGTAGGCCAAGAACCATAATATAGTAATATTTTAAAACTTTCAAAATTTAGTTTTGAAATTATATCTAGTCCAACTAAATACTATATTTTTGCATAAGTATAATTTAGAAAATATTAATATAACTTTATTTTGAAATTTACTGTGATAGTACTAATGAAACTAGTAGAATTTTATAACCGTAATATTAATGCTAGTAGTAGTAATAATAATAATAATACTAAATATATAATAATAATATCAATAATAAAAGAAGCTCAAGAACTCAACAGAAACAAGCAAACACAAAATAATAAAAAAATGATTAATAGTAATACTAGATAATAAATAAACAAAAATAGTAATAATAATAATAATAATAATAATAATTATAATAATAATAATAATAATAATAATAATAATAATAATAATGAAATGATTTAATAAAAGCAAAAATTTACATAAATTATATATATATAAAAAAAAGGAATGAGTAAAGCTACTGCTTTACTTTACTCCTCTTTAAGAGGACGAGGTTCACAGACTCAGAGTGAGGAGAGAGATCGAGAGCGACGGTCGGAGCGGAGTAGGGGACGAAGGGTTCCGGCGAAAGGAGGAGCACGGCGAGAATCGGTGGTCCGACAAGGACGGGTACGCGAGCGCGCGGCCAGGCGAGGCGTCGAGGGTGGTCGGGAGAAGCGCCGGTGGCGGACGCAGGCGGTGGAAGAGGGTTTCGGCCGGGGCTCGGCTGGGGTCGATCGATCCGGCGGGGCTTCGCCGCTCCAGAGGCGGAGGAAGAGGGCACGGCGATGACTGTGAGCGGCGGGCTCGCCACGGAGTGTGGGTGAGCGACGGAGGAAGCGGACGGGAGGTCCGGGGCTCGTCGGCGGCGGGCGCCATGGGGAGGCGGAGATGGGCGGCTAGGGGCTGGCAAGGTGGAGGCTCGTCGGCGGAGGCGGAGGAGAAGTGAACGCGGGAGAGGAGGGCGATGCACGGAGGAGTGGGATCTGGGTTGTCGGCCGGTGGCCAAGGCGGTGGATGGTTATGTTTTGGTCGGGCTCAAGGGCTGGGCGCTGTGGACGTTAGTGGTCGGCGATGGGCGGTCGGTGACAGCTGTGTCACGGGCTAAGCGAGAGGCTGGTGGTGATGGCTGTGATGTCGACAAGGTTTGGTCGGCCGGCGGTGGCCAGGAGTAGGCGCACGCGACGTCGGTCAGGTGAGGGGTTTCTATCTTCTCCCTTATTCTGTAGGTGTAGAGATGGTGTGGCACACACGATGGCATTGCCGGTGGCGCCCAGGTTTTCAGTCACGATTTGGGTGTGTCGAGGCTGGCCTGCGGGATGGTACTGGGTTTAGCCGGAGGTGGTGGCGGCAGGTTGGTGTTGGGACAGGGTCTCGGTGGTTGAACGGGGATGATGGTGGCTGGGTTATGTCGTGGGATCGGATGGGTAGTGATGGTGTCGAGGAGGTAATGGACACGAAGGTGTTGTATCGGATGTGTTCGACGTGTCGGACACGAGGAGAATAATGTATATGTACAAAGATAATGGAATAAGATTTGGACTGGGAACATAGACACGATGCACGCACGTTTGTGGTAGAAATATTTGTGGAGAATATAAATTTGGATGAGTACCTGCCTATTTATAGGATGTGAAAATTCCCAATTGGATAAGAACTAGGAATATTCAAACCCAATTTAGATAATTCAATTATTAAATTTAAATCAATGAAATCAAATCTAAATTTAAATCAAATTCCAATTTAATTCTATAATTTCTACCTTTATACTATTTAAATTAAATCCATAAAATTAAATCGAGATTTAAAATGGCCACAAAAATTTTCAAATATATTTTCCAAAAATACCAATAATAATAATTTTGAAAATAATAAATATTTTTAAATATCTTTTTGAATAATAAAATATTAATATTAATAAATTTCGAAAATGGAATTATATATAAATTTAAATTAATGTATCTCATATGCAAGGAATATTTGCATAAAATACGCTTTAAGTAAAATACAAATAATTATTATATATATTATTTGAACTATATAAAAAATAAAAAAATATTTTACTAAAAATATGTACGCTCGCATATATTCGCACTCGTCGAGCAATTACGAAAAACAAAATTTTGCGCACGACATACAATACGACTACGCGACGTACAATACAAAATTTTAAATCCGTACAAATTTTAATAAAAAATATAGTAGAAATTTAGGGGTTTTACATCCACTCTAATGCTTTATCACACAGGAGTCTGCCAAGCTTATCGCCATCTCTGAGCAAACTTTCTGGTCCTGATTATCGTGTATCACGTCCATATTACCTCTGATACCCATAGTCTCGTGACTTAACACCTGTACCCAATCCGGGATAAAAGACATGGTGTTAAGATCACAAAACCTATTACCCGCACCACCAGTGTGCAGAAGAGTAATAGGTCCACCAAAGATTATTCTTGATTGTCATGTATCACGTCCATATTACCTCTGATACCGATAGTCTCTTGACTTAACACCTGTACCTAACCCGGGATAAAAGATATGGTGTTAAGACCACAAAACCTATCATGTCCATATTACCTCTGTTGGGTTTTGTCTTAAAATCTATTACTCGCACCACCAGTGCACAGAAGAGTAACAGGCCCACCAAAAATTTTACGATTATCGTGTGTCACATCCATATTACCTCTGATACCGATGGTCTCTTGACTTAACATCTGTACCCAACCCGGGATAAAAGATATGGTGTTAAGATCACAAAACCTATCACGTCCATATTACCTCTGTTGGGTTTTGCCTCAAAATCTATTACCCGCACCACCAGTGCACAGAAAAGTAATAGGTCCACCAAATATTTTACGATTATCGTGTGTCACGTCCATATTACCTCTGATACCAATGGTCTCTTGACTTAACATATGTACCCTACCCGGGATAAAAGACATGGTGTTAAGACCACGAAACCTATCACGTCCATATTACTTTGTTGGGTTTTGCCTCAAAATCTATTACTCGTACCACCAGTGCGCAAAAGGGTAATAGGTCCATAGAAGTTATCCTAATCTATTACTCGCACCATCGGTGCACAAAAAGAGTAATAGGTCCACGAAATATTATTCAAATCTATTGCTCGTATCTCTAGATGTACAAAAGGGCAATAGGTCTACAAAAAGTCCTCCAGTAGGATGTCCTCTGCCAATCACAAATGATGTATTAGGTCCTCTAGTACAAGCACCCCTTCTCTCACAATCATATGCTTTTGGAGCCCAGTTGTTCCGTTGCATTCACTCCCCAGTAGTAGAACAACCATGTCCAAATCACCTCTGAGTTGTTTTTCTACCCCTTACAAAGCAGATGATGCTAAAAACAAATGTTTACCACGTCCACCTTACCTCTGAGTAAACACCCCATGCAACATTCCCTGCGTTGTGGCGCATCAATCATGGAGCTTCCATGTCCATATCACCTCTGAGTTGTTCTGTGTATCCTTACCGAGTTCACTCCTACTATGTCCATATCACCTCTGAGTAGGAAAGCTCTACCATCAACCTCATATTTACCACGTCCATATCACCTCTGAGTAAATATGTTGGTTCCCTCTCTTAACTTATTATTTGTACCTAAAACCAAGGTATGCCAAGGATGATAAGTCCACATAAAATTTCCATCGGAAGTACCCAGACCTATCACGTCCATGCTACCTCTGATAGGATTGCCACACCTAAATACCTCTACTTTCCATGCTTTTTATTCAAAGTATTCCAAATTTGCAATTTGAAAACTTTGAAGGGGGTCTTGTAGAAGCATGGAAAATATGGGATTCATGCGGATCACAACTGACCGCATGAGTACTTTGGGCCAAATTGGTCCTCATAAAGAAGAGCCGCATGATAGACTCAGCATGCCCCCTGTGGCCCATCTTCACTATCTTGGATTATATATATTAAAAGCAACCAGACTGATTTGAGCCGCAGAAGAAAGAGTTACTTATGCGACCAAGCTGATCAGCCCTTCTGATAAAGCTAACAAACTCTGTCAAAACTAACAAAATTGACAACTCTGACACTTTGATAAAAAGAAGATAAGACGTGATCATACGAAATATCATGTCAACAGACACAGGGTCCACGTGCCTGGACATAGTTATACGGCCAGAAGGACTGCGACCCAAGCCGCATAAACCTTATGCAGCTCAATCTATGTACTTCATGTGGCCAAGGGTGACTGCAACCTGAGCCGCATGAGCTTTATGCGGCCCAGAATATAGAATCTATACGGCTTAAAAGTCTCCAAGCTACATGCGGACTAAGGGAGACTGCGACCTAAGCCGCATGAGTCTTATGCGGCCCAGCATGGCCAAACACTAAAAGACCTATGCGGCTCAGAATGACTCAAGCAGACTGATCCTATCCTGCGATAGGACACGTGGCAGGCTGACCAAGTCTCAACCACCCAGATTTGCTGCAAAGAAATCTCAACAAGTCACCAGCTGGCGGCCAAAGAGCGGGTCTTTGTGTGCTGTTGTAGCCACGTGGTCACGTGGCCATCTATGCGGCTCAAGATATCTATCACTATAAATAGCAGGGTACCACACCCATGCAAAAGGCTGGCAACCTACGAAGGGCAATTTATTCAAGAGCAAGGACCGTGTCAGATAGTCCAAGGAGTAAGGCAGAGTTGCTACACTTTTCCGAGCCTCCATCGTCGCCCCCCAGAAGCAAAAACTAAACAATTGTACTTAAATTATTTCCTTGGATTTCTTTCTAGGCTTTATCTTGTACAAGCGAGTTTGCAATCAAGTTCAATTCATCTGTAAATTTTTTGTTCTTGATATTTAATGGCAAACAGTAACCAAATTAGATATAGTAAAGACGAGTTCGTAGTCAATCTTAGGTCTGATACAAAGTGATAATAGTCTCGACAACGTATTAATGCTTAATAAGCAAAGTATAACAATAATGTATAGCACCCCAATGTTTATCCTAAGGTAATATGGTCTATAAATAAAAGTAGTGTGTAGAAAAAAATGAAATAAGGCACCCATGGGAGATCAGGAATATAGGTAGCTAGTAACCTATAACCTTTGTATCCACTGATTTGAATTATTTTTATCTAATTAGTAGTTAGTGTAGATATATCATAAATAATTGTTATATATATATATATATATATATATATATATATATATATATATATATATATATATATATATAGGAGCCGGTTCAGGAGCCCCGCTCCCAAAACCCCGTTGAAGCCCCATGACTCTGAACAGTTGGATTGGAACAACATCAGCCGTTGGATTAAATTTGGAAGAGGATCCAAAATCGTTTGGGAGGAAGAGAGAGAAAAAGGGAGGCAGTCGGTTCAATCGTTTGGGAGTGTCGATTCCTTCTTTCTCCTATTCCTTCTTCGTTCGAGAGGCAACAGGCGCACCTCTCAGGTTTCTTTTTGTCCCAAATTCTTCTCTTTTTCCTCTTCATCCTTCGAAATTTTGATTCTGAAATGAATTTTTTTCAACTTTGATTTAGGGTTCTGAATGAAGACAGGGGTCAAAAATATTGAGGGTAAAGTTAGTATTGAAGCTGAGACTGAAGTAGGACAAAGTATTGAGACTGAAGTTGACAAAACATCGACACCAACAAGGATTGATAACATAAAAGAATTATGGGTTGGTAAAGTCTTTAAATCTGTTGAAGAAGTAGAACATTCCTATAAAGAATATGGTGCAAACAATGGATTTAGAATTCATAAAAGAACACAACATAAGGATAAGAGCAATACTGAGCTTGTGTCGGTCACTTTCTCATATTTTTGTGAAGGGACGTACAAGAAAAAAGATGAAGTTGTTGATCACAGACAGATAAAAAGAAGCACATCTACAATGAAGACAGGATGTGCTGCAAGAATGCGCGTCGTACGAAGGGATAGTGAAGTGTGGTTGATCACTATATTTTCAGATGAACATAATCATATGTTGGTAACCCCGAGCAAGCGTATCTTAATTAGATCACATAGACAAGTGCCTACAACAGCTAAAGCATTGACCGAGAGTGTTAGTCAACAAAATCTCCAACTTAGTAAGGTTCCTGAAATATTTGGGGGTAATGTTGCATTCGACAAAAGAGATATTTACAATCATATGAGGAATGTGAGGTCTGTGTATTATGAAGATGGTGATGCAGAAGGTGTCAGGAATTATTTCAAGAAGATGAGCTCTGAGAATCCTCATTTTTTTCTACTCCATTCAATGTGACAGTGAGGGCAGAGCTGTAAATTTTTTTGGATCGATGCACATAGCCGCATGGCGTATAGTCGTTTTGGAGACACCATGACCTTTGATACGACATACAGGACAAACAAATACAAATTTCCATTTGCTCCATTTATAGGGATGAATCATCATTGTCAGTCGATACATTTTGATTGTTCTCTTCTAGAAAATGAGGTCGAAGATACGTTCATTTGGTTGTTTGAGACATGGCTTGAAGCTATGGGAGGTGTGCCATCGATTTCTATTATCACCGACCAAGACTTGGCCATGACAGCTGCGATTAAAAAAGTTTTTCCTAATACACGCCACCGTTTTTGTTTGTGGCACATTAAGAAGAAATTTGCAGAGAAAGTATCACATGTTTTTTTTTCAAGAAATCTAAGTTCAAACAAGCGGTTAAAAGATGTACCCGCCTTGTAAAGACAACTGAAGAGTTTGAGGTGAAATGGGGTGCTCTGATAAGAGATTATAGTTTAGAAGACAATGCATGGTTGAAGCATTTGTATGAAATTCGAGAGTCTTGGATACCCATATATTGTCGGAGTACTTTCTTTGTAGGTATGAACTCGACACAAAGAAGTGAAGGCCATAATGCATTCTTCAATCGTTTTGTACTTTCTTTGCAGGTATGACCAAGCATTGGAGTCGTTCTATGTTTCTGAGCGCAAAGAAGATTACATTTCAATCTATAAGAAACGTGTTTTAACAACCACTAGTCCAATATTGGCCCACGTCGCGAGTATATACACAAGAAACATTTATGATAAAATGTCAAAAGAATGTGTTCATGTGCCGCAGCTTAGGACGGATAAAAGGAAGGTTGATGGGGATGTTCACACGTTTGAAGTACGTTACAGGTTGGGTATCCATGACAAGTGGGTTGTCACATTCAATATTGTAACAAAAGAAGGCTTTTGTGGATGTCAATTGTTTGAATTTTCTGGCATACTATGAAGGCATATGCTCACGGTGTTCGATCGATATTACATAGATGATATTCCAGCCCATTTCATTTTGAAGAGGTGGACGAAAGAGGCAAACCGATCTAAAGTGGTGGCTTCTGATGGTTTAGAAATGCAAGATGAACATTTTGGATCACAAGCCGCGAGAGTCAGTGACTTATGCAGGAGATTTACACAATTGGCTTACATGGGGGGTGAATCTACAAAGGGATACAAAGTTTTATCAAATTTGATTGATAAAGCTTATGAAGAAATTCGGGAGATAAATGATGGTTTGCTTCAAAAAGAAAACGAAGATGAAGTGAGAATTCAAGAAAATGAGGGTACTCCAGGTCCTATAGCCCATGTCGGTAGTAGGATTGATGTACCTATTTTATTGGATCCGCGTATTTCTCAAACAAAAGGAAGGAAGAGGACTCAAGGAAGTCAGAGTGGCACAAGTTCGAAGGATGCCAGAATGAAGAGTGGATTGGAGCTTTGCACTGAAAAGAAAAAATTGAGAATTTGTAAATCTTGCAAAGGACATGGTCATGATAGTCGCAATTGCTCCACCGCCCCCAAGATAGTTCAAAACACCAGTTCAAGTATGATTTTTTTTTGTAAGGAATATTTGTTTTTGATGTTTCATATTGTTATTATTGAACTCATGTTATATATGTATTCCATATAGGAGATGATGGTGGTGATAGAGACCAAATTATTGGATAATGATTTATGCACTTTGAAAGTTTTTCAGGTATATATTGAAGGTTTTATCCTTATCAAGTTGAACTAATGTTATAATATTTTAGGTTTTTTCAGGTAAATATTGAATCATCATTATCAGTTTTTTTTCCTTATCAGGTTTTTTTTTTCCATTTCAAGGTAACGCCGGCATTACCTCTGCCTCCTGATCCAGCACTGCAAACCTTCATGTGGCTAACAACAGATGATGTGCTCTCTTTTTGCAAGTTTCAACAAATAGAACCAAAGTGTAGGGTTTCCAGTAGGAACTTCAGTACCTGTTGGTAGTAGACCTTTTGTTCTGGCTGAGTCTATAGAAAAAGTTTTTTGATTTATATTTTGAAATGTAATTATAGGCTGAAATCTTTAAAGGGTTGTGGAATTATAAAAAAAAGATGGGAAGTTGTGGCCAATGCATGATGTTTGTTGATTTCATTTGATTGTTTCATGTCCTTGCTGTAAAAGTTATTTCTGCAATAAAAGAGCTGACCATGTTTCTGAACTAGCAGTTGATGACAAGTTGCCAACTGCCCAAGCAAGATAATTTATTTTAGGCTGTCATTCACTTTGTGTCAGTTTTTGTTTCAGGATGTGGCTACTGCAATTTGTTTTCTAGAAGAAATCATATGCAATTTTGTGTCAGATTTTGCTTGGAATCGTGGTTGGAATGGTGGTTGCTGCAGTTTTTTTTTGGTTGGGATGGTGGTTCCTGCAATTAGTTGATGATGGTTATTTAGGATCATATGTTACAGTTTTTTTGGTTGGGATGGTGGTTCCTGCAATTAGTTGATGGTGGTTATTTTGGATCATATGTTACAGTTTTTTTGGTTGGGATGGTGGTTCCTGCAATTAGTTGATGGTGGTTATTTAGGATCATCTGTTACAGTTTTTTTGGTTGGGATGGTGGTTCCTGCAATTAGTTGATGGTGGTTATTTAGGAGATGGTGGTTATTCCTGCAACTTTGTGTGCAGTTTTTCTGTTACAATAAAGTGGTTCCTGCAATTTATAAGGATCATCTAAAAAACTGGTAGCTGTTTATTTGATGAACTGGTGAAAGCTTGTACATGTTATTTGCTATTGCTGTTATTTGATGTTCCTGCAATTAGTGAGACATGCTTTTTGCTTGTACATGCTTGTACTAAGATTCAAATGAAGCAAGCTTTTGCTTTTTGCTTGTACATGCATGTGAACTGGTGAAAGCTTCAAAAGTAAAGAACAACATATTAAATAATTGAAGATAGTGCAGCTCCCAGCTATAAAGTTCCCAGCTTGTAGAATCAACAAAAGGGCATAATATAGTGCAGCTATAAAGCTCTCAGCTATAACGTTCCCAAATTTTTTGTGTTTAAATATAGTGCAGAAACTATACTAAAGCCAACCATTTTTCGTTCTTTATTTCGATCGATATTTCAGGCTGACTGAACAATTCAACATTCAAAGAACTACTAAATATACAGGCTACAATTCTCCAGATTGCAAATCTGTGATAAAAAAAAATTAACAAGTTCAGGTATTAAAAGACACCATCAAATTACAGGAGTACAAACAGATTTAACTCCATTATTAATCAGAATTCGTACATTCTCAGAATGCAGACAGCCTCCAAAGAGCATATAACAAGCTTACAAAAGTAGAAGCGCATCATTCCAGGACTATCCAAGTGCAACATGAAATCTTTAACAAGCTTAAATTTTGACCTAAATTACAAAATCTTGCAAGCTTACACTTACAAGCTTACAATTACTTGCTTACACTTGCAAGCTTCATGAACATTTCATTCTACAAATTACTAAATTTTAAAACCCCCAAAATTTTTCAAAAATGAACCATATATTTCGGCTTGACGTTGCGCTATACGGTGTTCAGTTTCGACCTCCAATAGGATCTCCTTCATGACATCCTTGCCCTGTCCCGAAGAAGTAGTAGCTCCATCATCCACTAGTTTCTTCTTTGTCTTTGAGGCCTTAAATTGTTGCATCCAACTAATATATTGACAGCCTGGATTTTCCCTCTACACAAATTGAACAAACAAATTACAACTGTAATCATAGTTACACATAAATAACAATTAAATTATTGTGAACAAAGTAAAAAAACTAAAAAAGTTGCACTTACACTGGTAGATGATGGACAACAATAGAACTTTTGTCCTAAGGTCATAGGCTTATTCGATGTTCTTACTTTACAAAAGCCGGCTTTAACTCGAGAAGAGAGAAATCCAAGTACAGTTGTTACTAAACCTTTCACGATACTAATCCGAAATGGTTGATACTAATCCAACACGGCCGATACCTATCGGATATGACTGATACCAAATCGATAAGGCCAATATGTTAAGGCCAATTTGTTAACAATTTGTTAAGGCCAATACCAATCTGATACGTCCTATACCAAACCGATAGACCGATACTAATCTGATACAGTAGATACTAAGTACATCCGGCCTATACCAGCGGATCCACCAATTATTGCACGATAGGCCCAACGACTCCAGTTACATTCGGTTATTGGTGAGTACATGATTACATAGTAATTCTGTTAGTCTTGTGATACAGATTTTTACTCTCTCATGCTACCAACGTCACAAATTTTCCAGTGCTGCTCCCTCTAATGATGATGAACACAAAAAATCAAAGACCCCCCTCTCCTTTCGCACTCTTCACAGTTCTCACAACAGGAAGGATCAGTACTTTCTAGTTCTCTTCCATCCATCCATTCCTCAGTTCTGATCAAGCTTCTTCCTTCTCCTCTCCTCCACCATGGCTCTAGACCCATCTGCTCCTCCCTACTTTCCTTCTTCTTATTTGACTCTCTCAGCCACATATGATATCCAGCTCAACTGTAGAGTCGGGGAAGAAGAAGTGGGCAGAAAGAGAAGGAGGAAGCAGCACAGCCGGCGGCATGACCTAGAGAAAATACAGAGGTTTTGCTGGAGGTGCTGGCAATTTTCCCAGGATGGTGTTGAGGAGCAAGTGTAGAGTCGGCCGAATTAGGGTTTTTCTTCATTTACTCATCATTTTGTCCTAATTATGGTACATATTCCACACAATTATTTGACTATTACTGTTACCTTCTGTTCCACTTGTTGAAATTATAATATCCTAACATGTTTAGGCTCCCACATGGCACAAAATGAAGCAACTGAGCCGGAATGGGATTTGGCGAAGATCCCATGTTATTGTGAAGTTATTTCTTTATGTAAATCACTCACTGCAAATACGCGTTCTAATCGTGGACGTAAATTTCTGAAATGTGCAAATGAGGTCTTATTTTGTTGTTGTTTAGATCATTTTCTTGATTTTTGCAAATTGTCAAAAATAACAATTAATGATCTTATTTTTATTTACTTAGAATGATGGATGTGATTTTTCGTGTTGGACCGATGAACTTCGGTTTTTTCGTTGCATCTTTTAAATAATGGCACTTAGGGAGATAATTGACTTATCAAAAGAAAGAAAATTGTGGGACGTAAATTAGAGTTTACTATTAAATGTAAAGTTTGTAGAACCCTAGAGGGAGTTGAATCAAACACTCGATGTATCATGGTATCCTTCCGTGGGGCACTCCAATTTTGGAACTCTCTCTGACTTTAATCCACTATTTTAGTAAATAGTACAACACAAGCTTTGATCCTAAGACTCGTCAACTTCTTACACACGAGTTTTTATACGAAGGCTCGTCAACTTCTTACACACAAGTTTTTATCTAAAGGCTCGTCAACTTCAACAAACACAAGAGAAAAAAATTTGATCTTTTTAACACTTGTAAGATTTAGGTTACAACTCTTTGAAATAACTCTACCACTTTTATGGATGACAAATGAAAGCTTTGTAGAGTTATGATGGAACCCTTTGGTAGATAGGAAATTTAAGGCTCAAGTGGATGAAAATTTATGAAGAAGGGAAAGTCTATTTATACAAATCCAAGACAAGTGAGCATTTACTACAGCCGAACGGATGATCCGTCGGTTATCCGCGAACGTCCAACAGATTATCCGCTCCAACAGTAACGGCTAAAAAACTAGCCGTTGGATGCATTAAATGCTTTTGATAGTGACCGTTGGATTTGAATTTCAAATGGCCAGCTCAGCATTTGCGGATTATCCGAAGGTGGTCCGTGGAGGTCCGCCGGATCACTCGAGTGTCCCCATAAATACTTGTTGTTTCAAAACAGGTTGTCCTACGGTGATGCGCGATGATCCGAAGGATGATCCGAATGTCCCCACATAAAACTTGTTGTGACAATTCAGATTATCCTTCGGTGATCCACGATGATCCAAGGGATGATTCGAATGTCCCCAAAAAATTTGTTGTGACAATTTGGATCACTCGACGGTAATTCGTAGACATCCAATGGATAATCCGTTTCTTCATAGATTTTCATTGTTTATCTTTAAGGCTTTTTATTTTTTTCATCGATACATAAGTGTTTACACTTGTTTCCTATGTATTACAGACTCTTGGATATATAAAGCTGGATCTTTGACTTGTGAAGCTTTGTATTCTTGATTGTGATCCAAGATAGAGTCTGAGCATCAGGTGATGGACGCAGATATATTTCATTGATAGAGTGCTTTCTTTAGAACCTGAGTAGTAAATGAATCTAAAATAATAGAGGCGTTAATTATGAATACGATATCAAAATTAATGTGCCAACAATCTCTTCCATTTTGATAATTGCCAAATATACTATTTTTAGGAGGTAGCTCTCACGGAAGTAAATATCTCCCCCTCAATACCATTTCTCCCCCTTTGGCGTTTATGTAAAATGAAAGAGGATATGCTATAGGAAAAAAATAGGAGAGCATTTAGACAAACAAAGAAGCATATTCATTAGGTAAAGTAGGACATTTTAGAGAACAGCAGTCTAGTCCCTACTGGGATACACAAGATAACGACGAAAAGACCCAAGTTTTTATTCCACAAAGGACTGCACACAACAAAACAACTTATTAGCTCCAATACATCACCTCCTAGCACTAGTAGTCATCAACTATCAGGAGTAGTCGTAGGGTCAACATCTTCAGTAGGATCATCACCAACTTTCGGAGCATGAGTGAAGGAGCCATACGGATCTATGCCGTCAGGATACATGAACCCATAGACATTTGTGTCAATGAAACGCGGTCCAAGGTAGGCAGGGTGAGGCACAACATGATCGACAAAAGGGTTACACCCCTCAAAGTAGCGCTGAATATAATACGCCTGATCTATAAAGCCACGATGAATCAGCGTTCCCATACCTCTGGTGGCAACCTGGATACGCTCTGAGGTGTAGATAGAGAGTGAGTCAAAACGTCGATCAATGTATCGACGAATCTTTGGAGATAGAGGAGTCAAAGCCAGAGGAGTAGAGGATGTGCCAGCAACTGGGAGTTGGGAAGTTGAGGGTCGAAACAATAAGTGGAGGGGTCTCGATTTTGATTTAGCAAGAAGAGTTGGCTTGGTACCCTTGGGACAATTGGTCAGATCTACCCCCATTTGCTTCTAACATCATAGTGATGTACATACCGAAGAGTAGGGAACGGTGGTTGGCTTCTCGGATTCAGATCATTGAGTAAACGATCTCCTTGGCGAGGGACAATGGTTGGCGGGCGAAGAGGTAGTACATGGCAATGAGTTCCTCAGTAGTGAGGTTGTCTATATTGCCAGACTTGGGGGTGATGGAGTGGCAGAGGATGCGGTGGAGTTCATGGTAGAAGGGAATCAAATCTTTGTCATCAGGTTTGAGAGAGGTAGGACGATCACAGATACAGAAGATGAATTCTTCAAAAGTGTAGTCCGAGGAAAGATTGATGGAGTCTATGGTGCAGGAAAGCAGACGAAGGTTGGGACGCTCTGGAAAGACAAGAATGTTGGCCAGAGATGCGGCGTTAAAGGTGAACTTAACCCCGCCCACTCTTGTCTTAAACTCTGGGCCATCGCCACTGGCAACCAAGTTGCAGTAAAACATCTGGATACCCGCAGGATTATACATCTGTAATGCCTGTGGTTCGTATTACATATTTTTGGAATACGTGTACGTATTTTATCTTGCATTGCATGGTTTCTTGCTTAGCTTCCTTCTTGGCTTGGTTTATTTCTTGGGTTGGTTCGTCTTGGCTTTGGTTTTGCCTTGGTTCATGATGAACTAAGGGTGAACCCCCTACCTACTACCACCACTACCATTTATTAACCCATTCTTCCTTCTTTCTCTCTTCATTACTCTTCTTCTTTCCTCCATTACTTCTTCACCTACCAAAGAGAGAGAGAGAGAGGTCTAGGCAAGTATAACTTGCTTCATGGAGGAACTCTAATTTTATTGTTTCATTCTCTTTCTTACAGTATTTTAACTTACTTTAATACTTGGCACCTATAGCTAGATTCTTGTAGATCTAAGCTTATAGTATTTTCGAATTTCTTGGGTTTTGATCTATTTAGCATTATTATTTCCAAGTTTTGATGGTTCCATGTTATTGAGAATTTCGTTCTACCCCATTTTGACCTATGGAAGTTCGGATTTGGGCTCCGGATGATGGAGTTATGGAGCTTGAGAACTTGGCTCTCATGGTATTCTTCTTCTCGGAATTTTGGAGAAGATGAACTGTGCTTGACTTGACCGCATGAACATTTCATGCGGCAAGTGTTCTCTTCAGCCGCATGACTGGAAGTACTTGAGCCGCATGAGGGCCGAACTCATCTAGCCGCATAAGCCTACTTCCCCTCTTGGCCGCATAGGCTGAGTCTCATTCCAGCCGCATAAGATTCATTCTCTTCTAACCGCATGAACCCGGGTCTGTGCCAGCCGTATGGACTCACTTTTTGTTAGTCGCATGGAGTCCACTTGCCCTCAGCCGCATGTGCCCTCGCTCCCGCAACCGCATGTCCATCCGCCGCATGAGGTCGAACCCTGCTAGCCGCATGAGACCCACTTGACTTCGGCCGCATATACCTGATTGTCGGCCAGCCGCATGGACCTACACCTCCACCAGTCGCATGGAACTCGCTCGACTCCAGCCGCATAATATTTTGCTCCTCTTGGCCGCATAGGCCTTGCTCCCCGCTGGCCGCATGAGAACTTCTTCCCCGAGCCGCATGTGCCTTCTGGTCCCGCTAGCCGCATATGCCTCCTTCTTCCTGAACCGCATGGGCTTTGGACCCTGAGCCGCATGGCCCCTCCCTGTACCTTACTTTATTGATTAGTTATTATTACTTGATTGTTACTGTTAATTCATGTCCTGTAACCTCAGATCAACTAGGGTCTCCTGATCTAATGCTTGTACTATGATGCCCGGCACATGTACCTGAACACAAAAGTGACCCGTCGTGGTGCACTCCTGACAAGGAAACAGCATGACCTGATAGTGGCCCGTCGTGGCGCACTCCTGACAAGTACACTTGACATGATAACCTGACATGATATATCTTGATAAGCTGTTGCGACGGCTACCTGACATGACATGATCTGTATAATTAACCCGAACACCGTAGGCGATTGTACTTGTACAAATAATCTAGACCTGTCTTGCATTATGTCTAGGAGGGGACTCCTGAGTACCACGATCAGGAGTACCTACTGAAATGGACTAAGGCTAATAACTAGATTAATACATTAGTCATAAAGAGATCTCCCAGCTACAGGCAATCCCGTTACCTGGGTGCGCCTGGGATCTTTAGCATGCCGTCGAGTAGGGCACATTTCCAGCACACTGTCATGTATTGCACCCTTCAAGCTACCTAAGGGTACATGAGTTTCCTGGACGATGTACCCACCTGAATTCAACCCCAAATTTTCGACCTGGGTATCCTGGATGGTCTGCAGGGCTTGTGGCTGTAGAATAATCTCACTGCATCTTGTTAGTAACTAGGCCTGTGATAACCCTAGTTAGTTAAAGTATCAAGCCGTAATTCTTGCTTGGCCGTGAAATGATTGGATGGAGTCTAACCAGTCTAGTCTTGTCCTGATTCTGTTCCAGATTACTGCATGACCTGAATGCCTGTATTTATTTTACCGATAAATGGTGAGAATTCTAAGTTCGGTTCAGACGAAGGGTTACAACCCCGGTCCTTGTTTGGTTTACGGGTTGTAACCTGGCTATCTGAATAGTTCTATGGTTATCTCATCGTATATCACCCTGTGATGCTTTTCTTAACTCCTATCTTATTTACTACCTTATTACTATTGTGCTAATTGCTGGTTTTAGTTCCTAAGTGAAGCTTCCTTTGTGGCACTTGCTCTTTCTGGGATCTGACCCAGCTGGTTTTGTATGGCCAGATTTTGGAGCAGCTCCAGAGGATCTATCGATTTTTTAGCCCGATGGTGGCGACTAGACGTAACCAGGACAACGAGTGGGTTATTTTTGGCTCTCCCACTCTATTGTAAAAATATTCTTTTGAGGCGTTTAGCCGACGAGCACCTGTTTAGCTCGATTGCACTTACTTACTGTCTGCCTACGGGCTGTAACATGATTGACAGATCCTAGGGTTGATCATGTATGACTAAAACTCTTGCTAGTCCTAACATTTTATAACGACTAGCTTCATGATCAGCTGAATATGTAATATTTGGGACGCCTTACTATTGTATATTTGGTGATCTAACATCTTGTAACGTTTACTTACTTGCTTGTGATTGAGACACTAGGCTTGTTCATGACCATAGGAGACTGTTGGCTTGTAGTAAACCCTCATGTATCTAGACAGCCGTGACCGTATAGCGAGGTGGGTTGCACTTCAATATACGTAGCTGGCTATGTCTGCTCCCGCTCTCCAGTATTCTGGTTCTGGGGAGTGACATGGTTTAAGTGGTCGCCCATGCAGGTCTTGTAAATCAAGATATGTGAGGGTTTACCGAATAGATGTCTCAATCAGTATTCGCCCTTGATCTCTGCTCGTATCTTCTGAATCCCTGGATTCTTGACCTGATCATATGCTTGTATCATTGATCTGTCCTGGTCCTTCCTTATTGTTTCCTATGTCGTCTTCTTCAGCGGCATCGTTCCTGGACCTGCCGGTCAGCAAGAGGGAGCATTTTCCGCAGATCAGCAGCAACCCGGAGATCAAACCCAGCATTCCGGAGTAGTCTCCAGAGTCGAGCCTTCTGATGGAGAGCCACCAATCCAGCCAGTTCAGCCTGCCGAGCCTGATGATGGCACTTTGGTAGGACTCGTCAGGACCTTGATAGCTTTCCAAGATCGTCGTAGAGATGCCTTGTACCAGGCAGTGACGGATGCTTTGACCAGAGGAGGTCATCAGGGTAACAGCGTGGCCAACAGCTTCAAGCGCTTGAACCTTCCCTTCTTCGACGGTAGTGAAGATGCTATCACTGCAGATGCTTGGCTTCAGGACACAGAGGTGATTCTAGAAGCAGCCAGGACCCCAGAGAATGAAAAGGTAGCCGTGGTGCGCCTGCAGTTGTTAGATCTTGCCCGCAGCTGGTGGACGATGCAGGTCGTTGGATTAGCAGCACCTATTGCTTGGGCGGTGTTCAGAGAGAGATTCCAGACCAAGTATTTTGATGCTGTAGCTCGGTATGATCTACAGACGAGGTTCACCAATCTGAAGCAGATGGGCAGGACGATCGATGGATATGCAGCCGAATTTTCGAGGCTCAGTCGGTTTGCTCCCACCTTGGTGGCAACCGAGTATGATAGAGTCCAGCGATTTCAGCAAGGGCTTCACCTGGAGATTCTGTTAGCAGTTGAGCAGTTTGAGCATCAGACTTTTGATGCAGTCTTGAGAGCAGCTAGGAGGCATGAGTATACCTCCCAGAGGATTGTGGATAGGGCCGAAGGTCGGAAGAGATCCCACGGCCAGATGAATCAGTCTTCAGCCCCAGCCCCGGCAGCCAGGGCTTTGACTATTGGAGCTCCGAGGCGGGCGGCCTCAGTAACGTCGGTTCAGCATTCAGCCCCGACGTACCCTCAGCAGCAGAAGCAGTCTTCCGCAGTGGGATGTTCTCATTGTGGAAAGCCAGGCCATGTAGTGGCAGAGTGCCGCAGGGCACAGGGATTGTGTCTGGCTTATGGAGCAGCAGACCATAGGGTTGGATCCTGCCCGAATAGGGGTGGTTCATCATCATCCAACCTTTCCAGCTCTTCGGTGAGAGGACCAGCTTCGGTCCAGCAGCAGCAGTATCCATTGCCGAGGCCCTTGCCGCCTCAGTCCCAGGTATTCCAGCAGCAGAACCCCCAGCAGCATACTCAGGCCCAAGCCTTGAGTCAGAATAGGCAGCGAGGATTTCAGCAGAGGGGACCAGCACCCCGAGGGCATGGTCAGGCTATGGTGATGACCGCAGCGGAAGGATTGGCACCAGGAGAGGTAGTGGCAGGTACTATTCTCATCAACTCCTTTCCAACTTCAGCTTTATTTGATTCTGGTGCATCGCATTCTTTTATGTCTGCACGATTTGTGACACAGATAGGATTGGAGCCCGAGTCATTATCAGTAAGGCTCAATATACTTACTGGTAACGGACTTGTGGGAGTCGATAGGGTGTTTTCCTCGTGTCGGATCGTAGTTAGCGGTAAGGAATTTCCCGCTAGATTGATAGAATTCCCGATGGCCGATTATGATGTGGTCCTAGGGATGGATTGGTTGAGGAACCAGTATGCTAGAATAGACTGCCATATTGGTAGGGTTGTTTTTAGCATTCCAGGCGAGCCAGAGTTTTCCTTTTCCCGAGGCGCAGTTGAGCCTTCTCCTCCAGTGTTGCGGATGGCCGTAGCAGCAGTACAGTTGCCCCGGTTAGTCGAAGAGTTTCCAGATGTCTTCCCAGAAGAGCTTCCAGGTATGCCGCCGGAACGGGAGGTCGAGTTCACCATAGACTTGATTCCCGGGACAGCCCCAGTATCAGAGAGAGTCTACAGGATGGCGCCTTCAGAATTGGAGATCTTGTACAAGATGATTAAAAAACTTCGAACCAAGGGATTCATTCGTGCTAGTAGGTCGCCTTGGGGAGCCCCGATGCTTCTTGTGAAAAAGAAGGATGGTACGTCTAGGTTATGTGTTGACTATCGTACCTTGAACTCAGTGACAATCAAGAACAGATATCCTCTCCCGAGGATAGATGACTTGTTTGATCAGCTCAAAGGGGCGACAGTATTCTCGAAGATCGACTTGCGCTCAGGATATCTTCAGATCAGAGTCAGAGAGCAGGACATCCCGAAAACAGCTTTCAGGTCTAGGTATGGGCATTGGGAGTTCCTAGTGATACCATTTGGAGCGACCAATGCGCCGGCTGTATTCATGGATCTCATGAATCGCATCTTCATGCCTTATTTGGACCAGTTCGTGATTGTATTTTTGGATGACATCCTGGTCTATAGCCAGAGTGAAGCAGAGCATGAGCAGCATCTCCGTGTGGTTCTTCAGATTCTCAGGGAGCACCAGTTATATGCCAAATTCAGTAAATGCGAGTTCTGGCTCGATCGCATTTTGTACTTAGGTCACATCATCTCTAGAGGAGGAGTACAAGTGGATCCCCAGAAGATTGTGGCTATTGAGTCATGGCCGGTGCCCAGCACAGTTGCAGAGGTTCACAGTTTTCTTGGATTGGCCGGTTACTATCGGCAGTTTATTTCAAATTTTGCTCGGATTTCAGCACCATTGACCTAATTAACCCGTAAGGATGCACAATTTGCTTGGACAGCAGAGTGTCAGAATTCTTTTAAACAGTTGAAGCGAGGCTTGATGACGGCTCCTATTCTCGTGCTTCCAGATGGAACCGGAGGATTCTCCGTGTATTGTGATGCTTCAGGCAGAGGCTTAGGATGTGTTCTGATGCAGCATGGGGAGGTAATAGCTTATGCGTCACGACAACTTTGTGATCATGAGAGGAATTACCCAACCCATGACTTGGAGCTGGCAGCAGTAGTGTTTGCACTTAAGTTGTGGAGGCACTACTTGTACGGAGATAGGGTAGAGATTTTCACCGACCATAAGAGCCTGAAGTATGTTTTCACCCAGAAGGATCTTAACATGCGTCAGAGGAGGTGGCTGGAGCTTCTTGTGGATTATGATGTCAACCTGCAGTATCATCCTGGGAAGGCCAACGTCGTTGCAGATGCATTGAGTAGGAAAACCGGAGTTTATTTTCTAACAGCGCAACCGGAGCTGTTAGCAGATCTTCAGAAGATGGGTATTGAAGTTCTTCTCCCTTCCAGTATAGCATTGATGGCCAGCATGCAAGTTCAGTCCACTATAGTCGAGAGGATCCGGATGGCGCAGTCAGCAGATTCCAAGCTTCAGCGACTCAGGGCAGAGTGTGAGGCAGGACGAAGACCAGAGTTATGCATTCATGAAGATGGTACACTTAGGCATGGTAAGCGTCTTTGTGTACCCAGTAGAGATATCAGACAAGAGATCATGGCAGAGGCCCATAGTTCGCAGTATTCCATTCATCCGGGCGGTACGAAGATGTACCGTGATATCCGTCAGCATTTCTGGTGGAATGGCATGAAGAGGGAGATAGCCTGGTTTGTCTCTCGTTGTTTAGTCTGCCAACAAGTTAAGGCTGAACATCAGAGACCCGCTGGACTTCTTCAGTCCTTGCCGATTCCAGAATGGAAGTGGAAACATGTGACCATGGATTTCGTGACCGGATTGCCTAGATCTCCAGCTGGTAGAGATGCTACTTGGGTTATAGTTGATCGGCTCACGAAGGTAGCTCACTTCCTCCCGTTCAGAGTTGGACAGTCGACAGCTCAGTTAGCAGAGATGTACCTCAGACAGATTGTCAGGTTGCACGGAGTGCCAGTTATATCACCTTGGACCGAGATTCAAGATTCACGTCGCACTTTTGGCGTAGCTTGCAAGAGAGTTTGGAAACTCATCTCCAGTTCAGTTCAGCATATCATCCGCAGACAGATGGTCAGTCGGAGCGCACGATCCAGACTCTTGAAGATATATTGCGGTCCTGTACACTTGACTTCGGTGGTTTGTGGGAAGATCACATGCACCTGGTGGAGTTCTCGTACAACAATAGCTTCCAGGCCAGTATCCAGATGGCACCGTTCGAGGCACTGTATGGTAGGAAGTACAGATCCTCGCTAGCCTGGGATAATATCGGAGAGAGGCAGATGCTCGGTCCAGAAATGATTTCCCAGACAGTTGAAGTAGTCAGAAAAGTCAGGAATCATCTTCGAGTTGCCCAAGATCGCCAGCGCCATTGGGCCGATTCTCATCGGCGCCCTTTCGAGTTTTCTGTCGGTGACCATGTATTCCTGAGGATTTCACCTAACCGTGGCGTCATTCATTTCGGCGTACGGGGAAAGCTTAGTCCTAGGTATATAGTGCCATTTGACATTCTGGAGCGAGTAGGAGATGTATCCTATCGTCTCGCTCTTCTGCCGTCGTTAAGCGAGGTGCATGACGTGTTCCAAGTATCCCAATTACGATGGTATATCCCAGACCCGAGCCACATCCTAGATCATTCAGAATTGGTTGTTGGTACCAACCTTTCGTATGAGGAGAGGTCCGTGTCTATATTGGACCGGAGAGAGAAGACACTCAAGAACAAGACTATCAAGTTAGTCCGAGTCGCTTGGGGTCATCACACTTTGGGTGAGTCAACGTGGAAGCGTGAGGATGATATCCGATCGCGATATCCTGACTTGTTTGACTCGTGAGGTATAATGTCTTCCTTATGCCTCATGCCTTCGATTTCTTGCTTGAATGAGTGATTGCCTGCCTAGTTATAGCTTGCTTGTGATTAATATAGCTTGTCCTCGTCTCTCTAGCCTCTTGATTAAATTCTGAGGACGGAATTATTTTAAGATGGGTAGAGTTGTAATGCCTGTGGTTCGTATTACGTATTTTTGGAATACGTGTACGTATTTTATCTTGCATTGTATGGTTCCTTGCTTAGCTTCCTTCTTGGCTTGGTTTATTTCCTGGGTTGGTTCGCCTTGGCTTTGGTTTTGCCTTGGTTCATAATGAACCAAGGGTGAACCCCCTACCTACTACCACCACTACCATTTATTAACCCATTCTTCCTTCTCTCTCTCTTTATTACTCTTTTTCTTTCCTCCATTACTTCTTTACCTACCAAAGAGAGAGAGAGAGGTCTAGGCAAGTGCAACTTGCTTCATGGAAGAACTCTAATTTTATTGCTTCATTCTCTTCCTTACAATATTTTAACTTACTTTAATACTTGGCATTTTCACTTTCCATGGCTAGATTCTTGTAGATCTAAGCTTATAGTATTTTCGGATTTCTTGGGTTTTGATCTATTTAGCATTATTATTTCCAAGTTTTGATGGTTCCACGTTGTTGAAAATTTCGTTCTACCCCATTTTGACCTATGGAAGTTCGGATTTGGGCTCCGGATGATAGATTTATGGAGCTTGAGAACTTGGCTCTCATGGTGTTCTTCTTCTCGAAATTTTGGAGAAGATGAACTGTGCTTGACTTGACCGCATGAATATTTCATGCGGCAAGTGTTCTCTTCAGCCGTATGACTGGAAGTACTTGAGCCGCATGAGGGCCGAACTCATCTAGCCGCATAAGCCTACTTTCCCTCTTGGCCGCATAGGCTGAGTCTCATTCCAGCCGCATAAGATTCATTCTCTTCTAACCGCATGAACCCGGGTCTGTGCCAGCCGTATCGACTCACTTTCTGTTAGCCACATGGAGTCCACTTGCCCTCGGCCACATGCGCCCTCGCTCCCGCAGCCGCTTGTCCATCCGCCGCATGAGGTCGAACCCTGCTAGCCGCATGAGACCCACTTGACTCCGGCCGCATATACCTTATTGTCGGCCAGCCGCATGGACCTACACCTCCACCTGTCGCATGGAACTCGCTCGACCCCAGCCGCATAATATTTCGCTCCTCTTGGCCGCATAGGCCTTGCTCCCCGCTGGCCGCATGAGAACTTCTTCCCCGAGCCGCATGTGCCTTCTGGTCCCGCTAGCCGCATATGCCTCCTTCTTCCTGAACCGCATGGGCTTTGGACCCTGAGCCGCATGGCCCCTCCCTGTACCTTACTTTATTGATTAGTTATTATTACTTGATTGTTACTGTTAATTCATGTCCTGTAACCTCAGATCAACTTGGGTCTCCTGATATAATGCTTGTACTATGATGCCTGGCACATGTACCTAAACATGAAAGTGACCCGTCGTAGTACACTCCTGACAAGGAACCAGCATGACCTGATAGTGGCCCGTCGTGGCGCACTCCTGACAAGTACACTTGACATGATAACCTGACATGATATATCTTGATAAGCTGTTACGACGGCTACCTGACATGACATGATATGTATAATTAACCCGGACACCGTGGGCGATTGTGCTTGTATAAATAATCCAGACCTGTCTTGCATCATGTCTAGGAGGGAACTCCTGAGTACCACGATCAGGAGTACCTACTGAAATGGACTAAGGCTAATAACTAGATTAATACATTAGTCATAAAGAGATCTCCCAGCTACAGGCAATCCCGTTTCCTGGGCACGCCTGGGATCTGTAGCCTGCCGTCGAGTAGGGCACACTTCCAGCACACTGTCATGTGTTGCACCCTTCAAGCTACCTAAGGGTACATGAGTTTCCTGGACGATGTTCCCACCTGAATTCAACACCAAATTTTCGACCTGGGTAACCTGGATGGTCTGCAGGGCTTGTGGCTGTGGAATAATCTTACTGCATCTTGTTAGTAACTAGGCCTGTGATAACCCTAGTTAGTTAAAGTATCAAGCCGTAATTCTTGCTTGGCCGTAAAATGATTGGATGGAGTCTAACCAGTCTAGTTTTGTCCTGATTCTGTTCCAGATTACTGCATGACCTGAATGCCTGTATTTATTTTACCGATAAATGGTGAGAATTCCAAGTTCAGTTCAGACGAAGGGTTACAACCCCGGTCCTTGTTTGGTTTACGGGTTGTAACCTGGCTATCTGAATAGTTCCATGGTTATCTCATCGTATATCACCCTGTGATGCTTTTTTTAACTCCTGTCTTATTTACTACCTTATTACTATTGTGCTAATTGCTGATTTTAGTTCCTAAGTGAAGCTTTCTTTGTGGCACTTGCTCTTTCTGGGATCTGACCCAGCTGGTTTTGTATGGCCAGATTTCGGAGTAGCTCCAGAGGATCTACCGATTTTCCAGCCCGATGGTGGTGACTAGACGTAACCAGGGCAACGAGTCGGTTATTTTTGGCTCTCCCACTCTATTGTAAAAATATTCTTTTGACGCGTTTAGCCGACGAGCACCTGTTTAGCTCGATTGCACTTACTTACTGTCTGCCTACGGGCTGTAACATGATTGACAGATCCTAGGGTTGATCATGTATGACTAAAACTCTTGCTAGTCCTAACATTTTGTAACGACTAGCTTCATGATCAGCTGAATATGTAATATTTAGGACGCCTTACTATTGTATATTTGGTGATCTAACATCTTGTAACGTTTACTTACTTGCTTGTGATTGAGACACTAGGCTTGTTCATGACCATAGGAGACTGTTGGCTTGTAGTAAACCCTCATGTATCTAGACAGCCGTGATCGTATAGCGAGGTGGGTTGCACTTCAATATACGTAGTTGGCTATGTCTGTCCTCGCTCTCCAGTATTCTGGTTCTGGGGCGTGACAACGTCGACCTGCCTCTCCAACAGATCTACGAGACCAACGTTTCCAAAAAAATTTGATGGTTTGGGAAATAGAGAAATGAAATGGACTTGTCGGTACAAATATAGAGTTTGTGTAAAATAGTGAACCAGCCTCGAGATTGTTGGGCAGAGCGGAAGCTGTGGGCGGTGGCAGTTGGGATGAACATAGTGGCGGGAGGAGTGTGGGAGGAGGAAGAGGAGGCGGCATGGCGGGGGCATTTATTGGACATGGTGGTCTTGGGCGACGATCGGACGTGGGCAGACGGTAGCCGTTCGAAGAGGGGGTTAGAAGTATGTGTGTTGAGAGATGGAGAGGGAAGAGATAGAGTTATGGTATTTTTAAAGAAAGAGGGGAGGGAAAAGTTAATGGGTAGGTGAGTATTTAATAGAAGGGGATGTGAGGTGTTAAGGGGTTTTGGGAAGAGTGTTGTCAGCATTTGGGGAAGAGGAAGGGATTTTGTGGAAGAGGGAGAGTCAGGTTCGGTCAAATTTGTGCCAGATCGTGTCAGTCAAATCATCCGACGAAAATCTGCGGAGATCCGCCGGATAACTCAAATTTTGAAAATCTAAAAATAATGTCCAGAATGTTGTGGAAGCCTCATCTAACAGTTCCTAAGGGAAACGGAAAAATCGAAGGTATTTCGTAAAAATCCGTCGGATCGTCCTTTGGTTTATCCGTTTGGAAAGAGTTTGAAGTGTTAAAATATTTTTCAAGAAGGCCAATTTTTTGACAAATAAAAGAGAAGCAATTTTCGACAATAGGTTTGGTAAAGATATCAGCAAGTTGATGTTCAGTGTCAATAAATTCAAGTATGTCTCCTTTTAGTTGATGATCATGCAAAAAGTGGTGTCGAATCTCAATGTGTTTCGTACGTGAGTGACAAAGAGGATTTCTAGCAAGATTAATAGTGCTAGTATTATCACATTTGATAGAGATGCCTTTTGTAGAAACCGTAGTCAACAAGTGTTTGTGTGATCCAAATAATTTGTGCACAACAACATCCAGCCGCAATATATTCGGCCTTAGTTGTTGAAAGGGCAATTGAATTTGTTTCTTACCAAACTATGAAACCAAGGATTTTCCAAAGAATTGGCATGTGCCGCTAGTACTTTTTGGGTCAATCTTGCATCCGGCAAAATCTGCATCCGAGTATCTGAGAAGCTCAAAGGATAGAAATTTTGGATACGAAAGTCCCATGTTAATAGTGCCTTTAGATACCGAAAAATGCGCTTAACAATAAGTGTGATTCTTTGGGATTTGCTTGGTATCGTGTGCACTAGCAAACACTAAACATGGTTTCGGGACGACTAGCAGTTAAATAGAGTAAGCTACCAATCATACCTTGATACTTACGAATGTTGACCGATACACCATTGTCATCTTGATCAAGCTTAGTTGTAGTAGCCATAGGAGTTATCATTGATTTAGATGTACCTAGTTCAAAGCGCTTAATAATATCCTTAGTGTATTTGGCTTGATTGATGAATGTGCCTTGAGGTCCTTGCTTGATTTGTAATCCAAGAAAGAATGATAATTCTTGCATCATGCTCATTTCAAACATCATCTTGCATAACTTTGGCAAAATCTTCACATAGTATTTTGTTAGTGGAACCAAAAAAGATGTAATCTACATAAATTTAAACTAATAAGAGTGTTCCATTATGAGTTTCTATAAAGAATCTGGTGTCAACTTTGTCCTTAGAGAAGTTGTGAAAAATTAAGAAGGAGCTAAGACACTTATACCAAGTACGAGGAGATTGTTTGAGGCCATAAGGGCTTTGTGTAATTTGAAAACATTATTTGGAAAGTAAAAATCTTCAAAGTCAGGACGTTGCTTGACATACACCTCTTCTTTAATAACATCATTCAAAAAAGCACTTTTGACATCCATTTGAAAAAGTTTAAAATCATTAAAACAAGCAAAACACAAAACATTCGGATGGATTTGAGACGAGCAACCGGTGCATAGGTTTCTTCATAATCAAAGCCTTCCTTTTCGTTATAGCCTTGAGCAACCAATCGGGCTTTGTTAAAAGCTACGATCCCATCCTCATTAAGCTTATTGCAAAATACCCACTTTGTCCCAATAATAGGGTAGTTGTGGGGCTTAGAAACGAGTTCTCAAACGTTGTTTCTCTCGAACTGATTGAGCACTTCTTGCATTGCAAGCATCCAAAATTTATCATTAAATGCATCGGTAATATTTTTAGGCTCTATTAGAGAAATAAAAGCCACATTTGCACAGTGATCTCGTGTAGAGGATTGAGTGCTTACTCGTGAGGAGAGGTCACCAATGATAAGTTCCTTGGGATGATGAGGGACAAATCTCCATTCTTTGGGGAGATCATCTTGAGGAGTCTTTATAGTTGAAGAATTTTCAGGTGGAGGGATCTCAACTTCATTACTAGATTAATGATCATTTGTATCTCCAAGAGAAGAATTTTCCAAGCCAAAAGACATGTCATCAACATTGTTCAGGGAGCTAGATGTAGAAGTGTTAAGTTCGTCAAAAGAGATATTGATTGACTCTTCGACTACAAGACTTCTTTTGTTAAAGACATTGATTGACTCGTCAACTTCAACAAACACAAGAGAGAAGATTTTGATCTTCTTCAACACTTGGAAGATCTAGGTTACAACTCTTTGAATTAACTCTAACACTTTTGTGGATGACAAATGAAAGCTTTGTAGAGTTATGATGAAACTCTTTGGTAGATAGGAAATTTAAGGCTCAAGTGGATGAACATTTACGAAGAAGGGGGGAGTCTATTTATACAAATCCAAGACAAGTGAGCATTTACTACAGCCGAACAGATGATCATCGGTTATCCGCGGACGTCCGTCGGATTATCAGCTCCAACAGTAACGGCTAGAAAACTAGCCGTTGGATGATCCTTTCGATGCAAGTGGGCCGCGACCAAGTCGCCTGGATTGTCGGAATGGACTCCGTATCGAAGTTTTTCGATATTTTATAAATAGATTTGTTCCCAAGTTGGAACTAGTTTTAAACAAAATACATTAAACAATACAATAAAGTAATTGATGGGTTTTGATCTCGTTTAGGTGGTCTACAACTCTGTTCAGGTAGTTTTCTAGAAGTGTCAATGGACACAATCTTCCTTCAAGATTAGGTCTCTGGTTCGAGTTTTCTGATCAAATTCGAACAGATTTTTCCAAATTTTTGAGGGAATATTTCGAACAATCTATTATGTTAAAAGTAATTCTACTCGTGAAATCGGTTCTGAAAATCATCGATCGAGGAGGCCAGAAACCGGCTATTGGCGGTGGCGTGGCTAGGCGGACGCAAAGTCAGGGTCGGGGTAGGGTTAGGGTTTTTGGTTTTGTTTGTTTGTTTGTTTTCTTTTCCTTATATATATATATATATATATATATATATATATATATATATATATATATGAAGCAATGGGTAATTGTGGCGAACTCGCCTCCACTGGGGCTCGAACTCCTGACCACTTAGGCCGCATGCATCTTTCTTAACCACTAAGCTAGAGGTCATTGGTTATATATATATATATATATATATATATATATATATATATTATATGCTTTTTGGGGCCAGACCCCCACTGGCGATTACGCAGACCCCTGCAGCGTCTTCTCCGGCATGCTCTCCCGGCCGGTCGGGCGGCCTGACCCGCCGGCCGCCCCGCCCATCTTTCTCTCCCCCTCACCCCGATCCACACCCCCACCCCTACTCACCCCCCCTCCCCATTTCCCCGTCACCTCTCCCCTCGCGCCCTCGCCGGCCAGGTGCCAGCGGTGTGCGCTCCCTCCCCGACACCACCGCCCTCCGCGCCGTCTCCTCCGGAAGGCCTCCGCCTCCTCCATCATCTCCGGCGTGCTCCCCTATTTCCCTCGACGCCGCCCCGCCCACCGCTCTCGCTCCGACCCCGCCACGCGGTCGCTCCCGTCGTCCCCCCTCCCCTCCCTACTCAGCGCCCCCCCTCCGGCGATCACTGCCTGGACCTCTGACCAACTCGCCCTCGTTGGTCGGGGGGCCGTCCTCCCACAGCCCCGGCGAACCCCACCCCTCACTTCCTCATCCGGGCCCGCTCCGTCGGCGCCCCTGGCCTTGGCCAGGTCTTCCTCGGTCGCAGCCGAGTGCGGAGCGGCGGCCGATGCACCGTGGTCGAGCTCGGGAACCGCGTCGGCCAGTATGGACCAGGGTTTCCCACCCTTGGTTCCCGTGCTGAGCGGACTGAGGACTCCGTGCCCTTCATGCTGCACGCACTTTGGAGCCACAGCTGGCTTAGCGTGCTCCCAACGCTTTCCTTTTTCCTCGATTTCCGAACCAGCTACCCATCCCATGTGTTACTCTACGCAGGGGGTTGCTGGCGTAACCAGCCCTACTCCCCCGGTTACGCTTGACGAGGACTGCGTTAACTTTTCAAGCTTCCACGTTGTAGATCAGCCTATTCACCCTGTTACGGGTTTGCCCGAGCTTGAGGGCTCCCACGGTGTGGGCCAGCCCTCATCCTCTGTTTCGGGCTTCTGTGCACCCGGTGGCACCCACGTTGTGGGCCAGCCCTCCCCCTTCGTTGCGGGTTGCGCAGTGCGCTTGCTCGGAGGTTCCAACATAGTGCTTGAGGGCTCCTACGGTGTGGGCCAGCCCTCATCCTCTGTTTCGGGATTTTGTGCGCCCGGAGGCACCCACATAGTGGGCCTGCCCTCTCCTTCTGTTCCGGGCAGCGTTGTGCGCTCGCCCGGAGGCTCCCACACTGTGGGTCAGCCTTCACCCGATGTTGCGGGCCGCCAGGCGCCGGGTGGCTCCCACTTTGTGGGCCAGTCCCCCACCTCTACGCTGGTCTCCCACACGCTGGGACTCTTTTCCCCAATTGCAGGCGGGCATGTGGCTGGAGGTGCCGACATCTCGACCGTTCCTATCTCCAGCTGCCTGCCCGCCCGCTGCCCCAGCTTCCCCCACCCACCCCCCCTCTGGGCGGCCCGGTTCCTCCCCGAGTTCCTTCGTACGCCGAAGCCTTGCGGCCTGTCCGCGATAAGGTCCCTCCCCCCCCCCCCCCCCCCCCCCTCCGCGGAGATCGTCCTCCCTGAAATTTTTTCGCACCACCATCTGACGGATACCCAATCCGAGTTCCCTTCTCCGACGCGGACATCACTTCCCTATCCTCCACCTTCTTCAAGTCCTTCGTCCTAAAGTTTACCTCCGGTTGTCCAAAGATAGCTAGGGTGAAGGAGGCTATCGCTGCTTGGGGTCTCTCGGACACCTACCGGGTCGCCCCTCACGATCCCAAGCACATGTTCCTGCACCTGTCATCCGACCAGGACTGCAGCAAGGTTTGGGCTAAGGGCCCCACCAAAATCGACTCACAGCTGGACAAAATCGTCAAATGGTCACCCAAATTCAACCCCGCTGTGGATTCGTCGATCATATCCATATGGATCACCCTACCCAACCTCCCCCTGGTGTGCTTCCCCGCAGCTGCTCTTAACCGTATCGCTAGTTCCTTCGGGTCCCTGGTTGCCATCGCGGAAGAAACACGTAACCTTTCAAAATGCAACTATGCGAAGATTTGTGTTGAGCTCGACCTCTCCAAGGAACCCCCCAAAATGATAGAGATAGAGCTTGGAGATCAGACGATCAGACAACCACTGGGGTATGACAACAATATTATCTATTGCCAACATTGCCAGATGAGCTGTCATTCCTTGCAACGCTGCTTCCGGGCCAACCTGGCTCTCAAGAAGCCTGGACCCCGCAAACCTCGCAACCCGGTCGCGTCCACCACCCCCCGCATTTCCTCGCCTGACACCTCACCCAATCCCCTCCTCCGGCACACAGGAACCCCTCCTCAACAGGGCTCGAGACCCCTCCCCTCGTCAGACTCCGCCATCGTTCCCTACAAGCCCCTCCACCATCACCCTCGCGAACTCCTTTGCCATACTTGACAATAGCAACTCCCCTGAGAGCCCTTGTGAGCACACCATTGATCACGTATGCTCCGATTCAGACAACATCCCCTAGACAGAGCCGAACGTTTCAAGCACTGTCGAGTCAAGATCCGACAGCTCCCCAACCCCCCACCTCCAACAGCCCCCCTACCCTCCACCTCCAACCCCCTTTGCATCGACATTGTTTTTCTTCAGATCTCCCTCATCAACTCCCTCAAGCCCTTGGGCACCAGCTGCACTCCCCCCTATCTCCATAGGTGACCACCCACGTGAGCAGCTCGTGGTGACCCACGACCCTTGCCTTATTGTCGACGGACAAGAATTGTACACTGCTGATCCGGCCCTATCATCCGTCTTCACCGAAGCCCCCCCAGACCCTTGCTCCCCTCTCACTGGCAGATTCTGGCAAGCCAAGGACGTCGGTTTCCTTGATCGCAACAACCCCCTGTGTGCGCTCGACGACGTCGAGGTGGCGAGTTACTCCTCAGTGGCCGTCGATCGTGCTTTCTCACCAATTGGCTTGTCAGAGGCCAGTGACAACCGCATAACTTCCAACAAGAAATCTTCCTCGAAAAAGAAGAAGAAAAACATGAAAAATAATCAGCAAGCGGCTATGACCACAAGGTCAGCAGCCAAGCTCAACCAACTCATCCACTCCCTCCAACCCAATGTTTAACATCCTCTCGTGGAACGTTAGAGGCATAGCAAACAAACCGACACTGAACAGAATCCTCAGCCTCAAGAAAATACACAAAATTGACATCCTAGTGATCATCGAACCCAAAATCCCCAAGAAAAGAATCACCAGCATCCAACTACAACTTGGTTTCGCGACCGCGCTGGCTGGCAGTCACGACATCTGGATTCTCGCCAGTGCTGGCATCAAATCTGGCATGGTTTAGGATTCCCGCCAAGCCCTCTCCTTCTGGGTAGAACACCCCCAACTTCGGAACAGAACCTTAATCTCCTCCGTTCACAGCAGCTGCGACTTCCAAGAAAGAAAACTACTCTGGGCCGACCTGCTTGACACCCACCTCTCCCTCCAGAACCTCCCGTGGATGTGCTTAGGCGACTTCAACACCATCTCTAGTAGTGACGAGAAGTCCGGAGGGCGTTAGCCTCCTCTTCCAGCCATGGACGACTTCAATAATTTCACCTTCAACACTCACCTCGCTCACCTTCCTTTCTCCTACAACGCTTTCACCTGGTGCAATATGCAGGAAGGCTCTCGGTGTCAATACTCCCGCCTCGACTGCGCCCTCATCAACAGCCACTGGGCTGACATGGGGCTCATCTCTAGCCTCTCCCACCTAAACACCACAGAATTCGATCACTCTCTCCTCCTCATCGAGATCAGCAGGAGCTTCCACCGCATCAAGAAACCTTTCCAATTCCTAAATTTCTGGAGGCATCATCCCAGTTTCAAATCCGAGGTGGCTTCAGCTTGGTGGTCAGTGTACGACGCTGACCCGCTATATAGAGTAGCGGCCAGACTGCGAGCCACGAGCAAGGCTCTCTCTAGGTGGAGCAAGGCCGCTTTCGGCAACATCTTTCAGGAGATCAAAAATGCGGAAGATGATGTTACCCAAACCGAGATCTCTTACGTTGCTAACAGATCCCCCGAAGCGCGGACCGCGCTCAGCCTCGCCAGAGCTATCCTCAAGTCCAGGCATAAAGTCGAAACGGAATTCTGGAAACAAAAAGCCAGACTAAAATGGGACAACGAAGGGGACCGCAACTCCAGCTTCTTCTACGCCTGCGTTAAAGGCCGCAGACAACAGCTCAACCTTCATCGTATCTCCGATAACAACGGCAACCAGCTGACGGACCAACAAACGATCCAAGAGGCTGCGGCTAACTTCTTTTCCAATCTCTTCACCAAGGAGGCGGTCGTCATGGACGAGGAGGTGCTGGCGGAGATCCCCTGCATCATCACCGAGCATGAGAACGAGCAGCTCCTTTCCTTCCCTTCCGCGGTCGAGGTGTAGACCGCAGTATGGGATATCGACGAGCACAGCGCTTCCGGACCTGACGGCTTCACCGATGTATTCTACAGACATTGCTGGGACACCATCGGCCCAGACTTTTATGAGGCTTCGGTTGCCTTCTTTCAAGGAGCTAGATACCCAAAATCCTTATCCATGGCTAATCTCATTCTCATCCCCAAAAAAGACAACCCAGATACCTTCAAAGACTTTCGCCCCATAAGTCTATGCAACTTCGCCAACAAAATTATCGCAAAAATTATCGCTAACCGGATGACGGATCTCCTGCCCAAAATTATATCCGAGGAGCAGAGCGGTTTTGTGAAAGGGATTTGTGAAAGGGCGTAACATCATGGACAACATCCTGCTCGCTCAGGAGATGGTCACTTGCATGAAATTCCCGACTAGAGGGGGGAACATCGCAATTAAGCTGGAAATGGAAAAAGCCTACGACCGCCTTGACTGGCAATTCATGATCTGGGTTTTCAGGGATTTTGGCTTCTCCGAACCATGGATTAACATCATCTTCAGGTCCATCAAAAATTCCTGGTTCTCCACCGTTATCAACGGCCAGGCCAATGGCTTCTTCACTGCTAGCCGTAGCGTCCGCCAGGGGGATCCTCTTTCAGCCACTATCTTCATCATCACTGCTGAGGCCCTCAGCAGAAACCTTAAGAGCATGCCCAATACCCCGAGGTTCCAACACTTTCACACCACCACCGGCTGCCCCATCATCACCCACCTTGCTTACGCCGACGATGTCCTCATATTTTCCTCCGGAGACATCGGCTCTATCGAGGTGGTCCTTCAAACGCTGAACAGGTACACCAGATGTTCCGGACAAAGAATCAACAACAACAAGAGCGTCATCTACACCCATTCCAAAACGGACAGGTATCACTCTGCGATAATCACCAACCTGACCTCCTTTGCCATAACATACCCCCTTTCACCTACTTAGGGTGCCCACTGGTCTATTGTAAGGCTAGCTCGGCTATCTTCGAGTACTTGGTCAGCGCCATCAGAAAAAGGATCGAGGGGTGGCACAATGCCACCCTCTTTCCTGGAGGCAAGCTGATTCTGATCAAGCATGTCCTATCCTCCATTCCTGTTTACACCCTAGCGGTCTGCAACCCTCCCAAAAAGGTTCTCGCTTCGCTTGAATCCCTCTTCGCCCGCTTCTTCTGGGGTCACAACAAAGGCAAAGATAAACACCACTGGGCCAGTTGGACCACTATGGCTAACCCCTCCTTTGAGGGAGGTCTGCGATTCTGTAGATTGGAAGACATCGTCGATGCATGCTCCATGAAGTTATGGTGGAAAATGCGCATGGACAATTCAATTTGGACTCGCTTCATGCAAGCGAGATATTTCAGATATTCCCACCCTGGAACGGCCTTAGTCAACAACCGTTCTTCGTCATCTTGGAGACGGATTACCCACGGCCATCAGCTTGCTGACCCCCTCATGCACATCCAGCTGGGCAACAGCTACTCATCGATGAGCCATGATCGCTGGCTGGGTGGGAATCTCTGGCACCCTTCTGAGTCCCATCCGCGGGAGGGCCAAATCCACGAGATTTGGGATCCTACGTCCGGATGGACCTGGGACCGTGTCAGGATCTGGCTCGGTGCCGGGCTGTCGCCTGTCTCGCCACTGCGAATCTCCGACTCTCCGACACTCCGGACATCACGCGATGGTCCCCTAATTCGGACGGACGTTTCTCACTGAATTCCACCAGATCTGTCACCCGCGACATCGGGACCCCATCACCCCTCATCGCTCCTTTCTGGCACGCGTGCATCCCCATCAAATGGTCGATCCTTATCTGACGGGTCCACTTCCGTAAGCCCCCACCGACGATGCCATCACCTCGTTTGGCTACAGCCTCGCGTCGAGTTGCCATTGCTGCACGGTGCCCCACGCGAAAACCGTAGGGTACATCTTCACCTCCGGTGATCTGGCCAAGAACATTTGGACGAGTCTCAGCACCAAGTTTAGGCAGGCCCCCCACCCTAGGGGCTTCAACAATCTCCTGTCTGGCTGGGATATTTTCTACGGACATCAGATCGTCATAGCCGCGGAAATTTGGGTCATGTTGAAAAATAGAAACAAGTTCCGATACGAGGGCCGACATCTTCCTCCCCCCAACTGTACAGGGAAATCATCAGACAGATCCTAAAAATTCGGAGGCGCTGCTCGTACTCCACGTCCAAATTTTGGGAGACCCTAGATTAGTCTCTGTCTTCTTGTTTCTGTTTTGTCGGCTTGCCTAGCCGTTTCTTTTCTTTTGACAGCGCTTGGCGCTCTTCTTGTATAGGCTTTTTCATTTTGCGCCTGATACATCAATAATATTCCCCCTTCTTATATATATATATATATATATATATATATATATATATATATATATATATATATATATATATATAAGAAAACCTCCTCATTTTATTCTGTAAAGGCTCAAAATGACGAAGCTTGTACAAGTATACCCTTAGGCACAAAATGCCGACGCCTATACAAGTATACCAACAAAACACAAAACCCAAAATCAAAAGCTTAGTAGAGGAGAGAAGCCCAAGAGCCAGTTTGACCATGTGAACAGATGTCCCCGATCGTATGACATTGTCGGAGTACCTCCAATATATATATATATATATATATATATATATATATATATATATATATATATATATATATATATATATATATATATATATATATATATTGAGAAACCCCTCCTCTTTTTATTAAAAAAGGCTCAAAATGTCGAAGCCTGCACACGTATACAAGGCACAAAAAGACAAAGCCTATACCAGTATATATATATATATATATATATATATATATATATATATATATATATATATATATATATATATATATATATATATATAGTGTTATATATATATATATATATATATATATATATATATATATATATATATATATATATATATATATTTATATATATATAACACTATATATATATATATATATATATATATATATATATATATAAATATATATATATATATATATATATATATATATATATATATATATATATATATATATATATATATATATTTTATATATATATATATATATATATATATATATATATATATATATATATATATATATATATATATATATATATATATATAATGGAGTGCAGGTTGGAGAGCGGGTATTGGGCGTGGATCCCGCTGGCCGACGCTCGACCGCTCCTCGCGTGCCGCCCTCCCGCTTCCGGGCGGTGACCGGTCGCCCCCCCGGCGACCCCCGTCTCGCCGAGAGGCCCCCATCCTCCCCGGCCACCCGGGGATCGGTGATGGGTAGGGCTTTCCCAGGCCGATCTTCCGTGGGGAGCACCTTCTTCCTGCGGCTGCGGCGGTGGCCTTGCCCCCCTCCCCCGTCCGCGGAGCTGCAGACGCCCTCGGCGCAGTCGGCGTCACCGGGATAGGCGTATTCGGGCTTCTTCGGCCCCCTCCCTCCTTGGCCCTTCTCCGGCGCCCTCTACCGGAGCTGCCACCGTCTCCGCCGCAGCGTTAGCTCCTCCATCGGCCGCAGCTCCTCTCTCCTCCCCCCTCAGCCCCCCTCCTCCTCCTCTGGCGCCCTCCTCCGCCCTGCAGGAATCGCGCCCTCCGTCCCCCTTGGCTCGAGCTCCTTCTGGCCTTGCGGTAGATCCGTCCCCGTCGGTTCCCCTCACCCCACCCTCCTCCTTCGCTCCCCCGTCGGCGCCTCCCCTAAATTCGGCCCCTCCTCCCGTCGCCCTCCCCGCCTCGCTTCCCTCCCAGGCGGACCCCCTCCCCCTTCCTGTCGCTCCTTCCGCTCCCGCGGGTCCCTCCTCGACGGCCTTCCTCCCTGCGTCCTCCCCCGCCGTGCATCCTCCCTCCCCGGTCGCGGATCCCCCTCCCCCTCCCGTCGCCCAGCCCGCCGCAGCGTATCCCTCCTCCTCGACGGCGGCGGGAGCCTACTTCCAAGACCCTTCCACCCAGCTGTGGTTCTGGGTCCCCCTCCCGGCGCAGACGGCCGCGTCCCACTGGCAGGCCTCTGCCCTCGGAGGTGCCAGTGTCCCCTCATCGTCGGCGTGTCGATGTGGCCGCTGCCAGCCCTATTGGTAGTAATGGCCCCGCGGCTCTTCAGCCCCCTCCGCTCGGGACCGGGGGGCTCTCTTTTACCCCCTACGGCCGCCTAAGCTCCCCTGAGCTCCCCCGCCCCTTCAGCCCCGTCAGTGGCGCCGCCCCCTGCGGCCGAACCCCCTCAGCCGGTGTCGAGTCGCCTCCTGCAGCCGCCGTGGCCCCATGGCGGTTCCCCCATGCCGTCGAGACTTGTCGTTGCTCCCCCGACGCCGCGACCATCCTCGGGGCGTGCGCCGCATCTCTCCTTGGTCCGGGCGCCCCGTTCCCCGAGTTGTGCACCTCCTCGCGCCGCATTCCCCTCGGGTGGCGTGGCCCCTCGGGCCGCACACCCGTTCCTCCCCCTTTTTTTGCTTTTTTGGGCCACGTGGCCCCTTTTCGAAATTCGGTTTTCGAATTTTGCTGTTTTGCGCATGGACCGGCAGTAGCCCGCTTGTGGGCTCTGCTTCTTGTCACGTGTGGGCTTGTATGGGGCTGGTGCCCATTCGTGGGCCCAGTCGTCGCTTCTTGTGTTTTTCAATAAATTCCCTTCTTTATATATATATATATATATATATATATATATATATATATATATATATATATATATATATATATTCCCAATGTTGCAGCAGCTCCTCCCTTCCCTGGATTTTCCCCATGCCCCCTCACCGCCTTCTCCCTTGCCGGCCTCTCCTAGGCCGGCCGGCGCCAGCCTCCCTTCCCCCTCCCGTCCTCCCCCAGCATGGCCTCTCCCTCCCGAGCTCGGCCAGCCGTCGCCCGGCCAACCGTTCCCCCGGATCTCCTTGCTATCTTTGGGCCCTCGTCGCCGCCCCCGCCTTATCACGTCGCCCGCCTCCTCCCCGGACATCCTCCCTCCCCCTTAACGCCTCCGGCGATTGCCTCATTCCCACCCTTCCCTCTCTCACCCCTCCCTCTGCCCCCCTGCCTTCGCCTGCTCGCTGACTCCCCCCATTGGTTGGCTTTTCGGCCGCCAGCGACCCATCCCGGCTCCCTGAACGGGCTCCCACCCCCTCCGCCACCGCCCCATCCCCCTTCCCTCCACCCGCCCTTCAGTTTCCCTCTAAGCCAATTTTGGCAGGAATTCTCCCATATTCGATTTCGAATTTTGAAATTCCTTCATGTCCTCCTTGCGGCACGCTTGAGCCACTTGGAGTTGACCCGCCATGCGGCCCTCCGAAAGAAGGCGCATGCCTCAATCCAGCACTGGGCGCATATGGTCTGCCAATTTCTGGTGCATATGGTTCCCTGCTTGCGGGCGCATACACCTCCCCCAGAGCCTTAGGCGCATATGGCATCCCCCAGGAGGGCGCTGTGTTCTCGGACGCATACTCCACCCCCAGCGCCTTAGGCGCATATGGTTCCCCCCCGGCGGGGCGCTGTGTTCTCGGGCGCATATGCCCCCCCAGGTGGGCACATGCAGCCCATCCTCCTCGGGCTACCTTGGTCCTTTGGGCGCATGTGTCTTCCCCTCCTTGGGCGCTCTTGTTTCTCCCAGCGTCGTCGGAGCTTCCTCCTCCTCGGGCGCATTCGTTTCACCAGCCTCCCTTGCAGTCGGCGCATATTCTCTTCCAGCATCGTCGGGCACTTGCAGAGCTTCGCCTTTGCCCGTAGTAGACACATCTTTGGCGGCTTCTGACCGATCATCTTCAGGAGCCGCGTGTGGCCCTGGCGTGTGCGCTCTTCGATCTGGCGGCAAGGCCTGTGACGCCACCGCGGGGCGAGCAACCCCCCTTCAGGCTCCTCCATTCTGGCAGATCTATTTGCTCTCAACCCCGGTTGGGAGCTAGGCCCCAGGGCTCCCCTTTCGACTACCCACCTCCCCTCTGTGCAACGACCCCCACCCGGCGCAGCCCTAACCCCGACGCCTACCTTCGCTGACATGCTTCGACCAGACAGGGTAGCGAAGCAGGGTATCCGGCTCCCAGACATTCTCCTCAGCAAAGTCGTCTACCCGTTGCCGAACCCTCTGCCCTCTGTCCCTTTCTCCAACCAAGAACTAGAATCCTTGGCCACCTCATTCCCTTCTCCTTTGTTCTCAAATTTTCCTCAGGCTGCCCCAAACTATCCAGGGTCCAGGAAGTGATCGCCGGCTGGCGTCTGTCAACTATCTACAGAGTGGCTCCTTTAGATCCCAGGCATATCCTACTTCACCTCTCTTCAGATACAGACTACAGAACGGTGTGGTCTAAAGGCACCAGTAGAGTGGACGCCCACCAGATGAAGATTATTAAATGGTCTGCGAGCTTTAGCACCAAGGAAGACTCAGCGACGGTTGCCGCATGGATGACCCTCCCCAATCTGCCCCTCATTTGCTTCGTTCCGGCAGCCCTAAAGCGTGTAGCCAATTCCTTTGGGATGTATATGGCCACAGCACCAGAAACAAGCAATCTAACCAAAGCCCACTATGCAAAGATCTGCGTGGAGCTTGACCTCTCTAATGAACCCCCCAACCAGATCCTCATTAAAATGGACAACCAATCCCACACCCAGCAAATCATCTACGACAACCACATCATCTTCTGTTCCCACTGCCACCTACGCGGGCACCAAGCTAAGCACTATTTTCGGCTACACCCCGAGCATAAGAGGAAAACTCCTAGGCCTGTAGCTCACCCCAAAGCAGGTCAGATCCACTCGCACCCCAGGCCCCCTGCTTCCTCCACCGAATTCTCATATCAGATTCCAACCCAGCGATAGCGGCACAGAACAAGGCTCCCCGGCGGACAGGAGGGAAACTTTTCCATCGGCTAGAACAGTTGTTTCATATCACCCTCTAACCATGAACCTTTCCAACCAGTTCAACGTCCTCGAAGAAAATATAACAAAGCCTACTCGAGAGACCACATCCTCCGGGGAATCTCCCAACCCCCAGGACAACAGTACCCACAAGCTTGAAGAAGATGAGAAGGTCCTTCCCGAGAATCAAACCTCCCAAGAAGTCGACGTCATTTAAGCCCTAGCCATCCTCGGACCAGATCAAGCCCAGATAGGATTATAGGTTATCACAGCCGGTTTCCCCCTACGATCAGAAGGAAACCTGTTGGGAATCTTGACGACGCTATTCCCATCCCCACCGAGGAAACAGTGTCGGATTCAGCGGGAGAACCGCTCGATCAGTACGACAACATCCTCATTAACCACACCGACGGCTCTTCCCCAAGCTCTTCCACCTCGGATGCGGGGGAGGCTATGACTGTCATCGGGAAAACTTATCAAAAATGACCTGAAGAACCACCGGTCATTCGAACCAGGTTCGCAGCCAAGCGGGTCAACAAACCCCCCCCCCCCCCCAAAAAAAACTCCATTAATGCTGAACATCCTCTCCTGGAATATCCGTGGCATGGCGAACAACCCTACCAAGTGGAGAATCACCGGTCTCAAGAAAAAACACAAGATTGGCGTCTTGATCATCCTTGAACCCAAAATCCCTTATAAGAGGCTCAAATCCACCCAGCTGCAGCTAGGATTTCCTGTAGCCATCGCTGGCAGACACAACATCTGGATTCTCTATTCGAAGGATGTTAAAATCGGTGTCATTAGCGACTCCAAGCAGGCCCTCTCCTGCTGGATGGAACACCCACTATTACCCAAGCGGGACATCCTACCCGCGGTCCACGGCAGCTGTGACATCATGGAGCGCAAACTCCTTTGGAACAACCTCCTGGACATCCACCTCCACCACATCAACCACCCTTGCTCTGCATCGGGGACTTTAATGCAGTCACGTGCAGGAAGGAGAAGACCGGGGGCCGGTCACCCCCCTCCCAGCCATGCATGATTTCAATAATTTCATCCTTAATTCCAACTTGGCCCCCCTTCCGTTCTCCGACAGCGCCTTCACCTGGTATAACATGCAGGAGGGGGACCGCCGCCAATATTCCTGCCTGGACAAGGCCCTTACGAACGTCCATTGGCACAACATGGGGACCACCTCTAAGCTCGCCCACCTCAATGCTATGGAGTCTGATTACACCCCTCTGTTAGTGACCATCTCCAACAACTCGGACTCGAACAATAAGTGCTTCCGTTTCTTTGATTTCTAGAGCGACCACCCACAATTCTTGAGGGTCGTTGAGGAAGCATGGAACAGCGTGGACAACGCTGAGCCCCTCACCAGAGTGGCCATTAAGCTAAAGGCCACGAGGAAAGCCCTGGCAGTTTGGAGCAAGCAGGTCTACGGGGACATTTTTAAGCTATCTGCGAGGCTGAGGATGACGTTAATCGAGCGGAGATCAGATACACGAATGATAGATCTCCCGAGGCCAGGACTGTCCTCAACCTCACCAAAGCCATCCTCAAATTCCGTCTAAAAGTGGAGACAGACTTTTGGAAGCAGAAGGCTAGGCTTAAATAGGACAACGAGGGAGACAAAAACTCAAATTTCTTTCACGCATGCATCAATGGTCGCAGGCAGAAGCTTACCCTCCATCAAATCGCGGGCAGTAACCGTAACATCATTAAAGACCAAAAAAGTATCCAAGAAGCGGCCGCTGAGTACTACTCTAAACTGTTCTCCAAAGAGACAGTCATAGGGACCCTTCCTTCCTGGAGGAAATTCTGCAACTCATCGACGATGGCGATAACATTCGGCTTGAGGAACCTCCTTCCGAGATGGAGGTGAAAGACGCAGTATGGGCTCTAGAAGAACACAGTACCCCGGGACCGGACGGGTTCTCGGGGGGTTTCTTTCGTTCCTGTTAGGACATCATTAAGGCAGATATCCATGAGGCTGTGATCGCCTTCTTTCAAGGCACGACGTATCCCAGAGCCATCTCGAGTACCAATTTGATCCTCATACCGAAAAAAGATAACCCCGAATCCTTTCGCGACTTCCATCCTATCAGCCTTTGTAACTTCACTAACAAAATCATTTCCAAGATCGTCGCAGGCCGTATGACCGATCTTCTCCCCAAGATCATCTCTGAAAAGCAGAGTGGCTTTGTCCGATGCAGGAATATCCATGATAATATCATGCTAGCTCAAGAATTAATCACCTGTATGAAGTTTCCAACCAGAGGGGGCAATATAGCTATCAAATTAGACATGGAGAAAGCGTACGACAGGCTGGACTGGCAATTCATGATCTGGATCTTTAGAACCTTTGTATTTTCAGAAACCTGGATCAACATCGTGTGGAGGTCAATCAGCAACTCCTGATTTTCTACGGTCATCAATGGTCAGGCCGATGGCTACTTCAAATCGACCCACGGGGTTAGGCAGGGGGATCCACTGTCGTCCACCATCTTCATCATCACGGCGGACGCCCTGAGCAGGAACCTTAACTGAATGGTTTGCACCACCAACTTCCATAACCATCATACCGCCAGCAGATGTCCTATCATCACTCACCTTGTCTTTGCTGACGACATCCTCATTTTTCATCCGAAGACATAGGATCGGTGGAGGTGGTCCACAGCACCCTACAGAAATATGTTACTTGTTCGGGCCAGAAAGATCAACCCGGATAAAAGTGTCATCTACACCCACCACAAGATCACGAGAGAACAGGCTGGCATCCTTTCTAATACCCTTTTTTTCCTATTAAGCACCCCCCATTCCAATACCTGGGTTGCCCCCTTGTGTATGGAAAATCTAACGCCGGCATCTTCGAGGATCTGCTCAATCGCATCAGAAAAAAGGTCGAAGGTTGGCACAACACGACGCTATCGTCGGAAGGCAAGATGATCCTCATCAACCACGTTCTCACATCTATCCCTATTTACACTCTCGCGGCTTGCTCTCCCCCCAAGATTGTCCTTAACTCTATCGAGAGCACATTCAACAACTTCTTCTGGGGGCACAACGATGGCAACGACAAACATCATTGGGCTAGTTGGGACTCCATGGCCAGGCCGACCGAGGAGGGGTGCTGGGATTTACCAAACTTTCCCATATTGTTACAGCGTTCTCGATGAAACTGCGGTGGAAGCTGCGCACCACTCATAACTTATGGACCAGATTCATGAAGGCCAGATACTTCAAGAACATCCACCCGTCTGCGGCTATATCCAACAGCAGATCTTCCGCAGCGTAGTGTCGTATGCTCAACGGTCGCGCTCTTGCCGAACCGGTGATGCGTCTCAGGGTGGGCGACGGAGAATCTCAGGCATTTATGGAACGATGGGTTGGAGATACCTTACTTCATGTCCACTCTGAAGCCCACAGGTTCTGCAAGGTCAAGGACATGTGGGACCCCATTGGAAAGGTCTGGAATTGGAATAAAGTGAGGGATTGGGCTGGTCCCGCAGCGGTCGACCTAATCCGTCTTGAAGGATTGGCGATCGAGACTGACGTCGGCGAGCTCCGATGGCATGAGGCAGCGTCAGGCTGCTTTAAAGTCAAATCGGCTAGAAAGGTGATCGGAGGCACGGGGACGCCCACCCCGAGCATCGCTCCCTTCTGGCAGACATACATCCCTAAGAAATGGTCCTTCATCATTTGGAGAGCCCTTCGCAAGATCCTTCCCACCGACGACACCCTTTGTTCTATCGGCTTCAGCCTTGCGTCCGCATGCACATGCTGCACCGAACGCTCATCAAAAACAGTGGACCACATCTTTTGTCAGGGTAATCTCTCGGCCACAGTTTGGAGAACACTCTCCCAACGCTGCATGATGGATACTGGGGTCAGGGGATATGAAGACCTTATCACGGCATGGAGCTCCCGGTCCCATGACTACTAGATTGTTGCAGCAGCTGTGACGTGGGTGATTTGGAAGAACCGCAACAAGGCGAGATATGAAGGCCACCAGTTCGATGTCGACCAACTAATTAAGGAAACCATTAGGCAGTGCAGCAAGCGACGACCCCACTGCAATCACGGCCAGGCGACCTTCTGGGATTCCCTCCTCACCAGGGGCTAATCGCCTTCGGCTCTCCTCCTCCCCTCCTTTGTTAGTATACATGTATAGGCTTCGACATTTTGCGCCTTCTGGTATACTTATATAGCTTCGGCTCTTCTTCTTATGAAATAAAATGGGGAGTGTTTTGATTATATATATATATATATATATATATATATATATATATATATATATATATATATATATATATATATATATATATATATATATAATCTCTAAAAATTCCAATAATATTTCTAAAATTCCTAAAAATCTAAAAGTAAAATCTACAATAATCTAAAAATTATTTTTTGTAAACACTACCTATTATATGTCATGTAGAAAATATTTGCTATGATTAATATTTAATATTAATCTCTAACACAATTACCCATGTACCAATTATCTTAAATAATAGAAATAACTAAATAATATTTAATAAAAATAAAAATAAATTAGGAAATTCAAGGGCTTTACAATGGACACATACTAGGCCACGTATATAGACTAGTGTACCCAAAAGACCCAAAATGGGAATTTTTCTATGCAAACATAATACTGACTGTATAACATAATCCCGACTATATTATGTTTGCACATAATTGAATTTTTTGCATTGTTTCATTCCTACTCTTGTTGCTTAATTTTATGTTCTTCATTTTAGTTTCCTTTTGATTTTTTTTTCGTGGATTTTATGTATTTGTGATAGGTATTGGAACGGTTTTGAGTTAGGTTTTAGTGTAGGGATAAATCCTAGAACCCTAAGGATAAACCTTGTTTTTATTTGACATTGAGGTTGCGAATTCAAGACTAAGTCTCTAAATTGTAGGAACCCCTTCTAAGCATCCCTAGCTCTAGAAATTATTAGGAAAAAATATTGGTAGGAGTTGGACACCAAAACCCCATCATCCCGACCTGTTGTATGCATTGTGTCCGTGTAGACAGTATAACGTCAATATATTGACAGTATGATGTGGGAATTGAAAATTTGTTCCACCAAGTCCAGGATATTATTATGTATGACAAAACAATATACTAATAGTATAATATCAGTATACTGACAATATATTGTCAATATACTGACTCTATTCTGCCAGCTATTCCCATATTGTTTGTTCTGGATAACTCATGATATGTGTCTCATTTAGTCATATGGGCATTTAGCCTTCCCTAAAATATTTTATAGTGCCTACACATTGTCCCTTAGCCCCTGTATCCGAAGGTTATTTAGCTTTCGGGTGCTTTGCCCCTGAATACCCTCGGCAGACACATCACCTCGACTCTCATCCGTTGACCGGGCAACAAAACCCCTAAAACTCTTGTAGGGTGATAAAGATTATTTGATAGCTAGAACCTGTAGATTAAATGATAAAATTGTGTGACCTAGTACGCCTTAGAAAACCTATGTTGGAGATTGTTATAATGTCTAGAGATAGTTTCTTAGACTTGGATATTTATGATTATGTTGTGGTTCGAGTAAATGTTTATGATGATGAATTTGATTGTCCATGTTCTTTACCTGACAACTTGAATTCATGTTGACTTATACTTGGTTACCATTTGAGGTAATGGCCCTACTTCTTGTGAACTGCAGTGTTATATCCTATCATAGTTATATTATATTATTTTCTGTATGGATACTCATGTAGTTGGTTAGTGGTCGTAGTGTGGATTAGGAATAGGATTGTGTTGATTATTGCATCTACGCTCAAGATGAATCTTGGTTGGAATCCTCGGAAACCAATCCGGATTCACACCCAGCATACCCGTACTACAGTATGATAGTTAGGATTGATGGTTGTGTCTACACGGCACGGGTTCATCAGAAATTGGTAGGATTAATTAGCTAGCTTAAAACTCCTGGAACTATAGGAAGGAAAGGATCTTGCTTTCGTGCTTTTCTTATTGGCCAGCCCCTAGATACTATGGCATATCTTTATATTTTCGTTGCACGGTACCTGATATATTCATAGTACTGAGCTAGTGTCTGCCCTATTGGAGCAATGAAATTGTTATATAATATCTATATTATCGATGCGGTGCCTGCCTTATAAAGGGTATCAAGGACTGTTACTGAATATTATTATCTGAGGCTTGGCCAGCCCTGTTTTAGGCAGTGTAGACTGGAGAATCCTTATTACATCTTAACCAAGATAACCTGAATACTAATATAGCAAGTCGTAGAAACTGATTCGACGTTTTACTAAGTCATTTGTGATTGTATTATATTGCCCTAAAATAGTCTTGGGGACATATTCTGTCATGACATAGCAATTCACCCCTTGCCCTTGTTTGGTGTCGAGGTGAATTATTACTCCGATGATAGATTGTAGACCTAAGCTGTGACACAAGTTCCTATGTATTGTTTTGATCAAGTCTCCTTATATTATTCACTCATGTTTTCTTGTGTTACTTGCTATTTGTGGTTGCCTCATCTGGTTTTGTTTCGTCAGATTAGTAGCAAAGCCCAAGAATCTACCGTCAATCCAAGTCGATGGCACATACAAAGGATGATCGTCGAAGGAATTGAGTGGGTTTCTTCTCCACCAGGCATTTAACCATCAGGCACCTTTTTAGTCTGTGTTGTGTGTGTGTGTGGTGGTGGGGGGGGGGGGGGGGGGGGGGGGGGGGGGGGGGGGGGGGGGGGGATATTGCAACAAACAATATCAACCACACATTTTTTAATCATGTGGTTATAAAGCATCCGCAAAAGTTACTGCCTCGTCAGCCTGCTTTACAACCACTTGATTATATATATATATATATATATATATATATATATATATATATATATATAGAGAGAGAGAGAGAGAGAGAGAGCGGATCAAAAGCCCCCTTAGAAAACCCCCTAAAAATCCCTCACTCTAATCCGTAATTTAATGTTAATATTAATGTTCATATTAATGTTAATATTAATATTCATTTTTATTTTTATATTAATGTTAATGTTAATATTAATGTTAATTTTAATAATAATTTTAATGTTAAGTTTAATGTTAATTTTAGTATTTAATGTTAATATTAACATTAACATTAATATTAACATTAAATTACGGATTAGAGTGAGGAAGTTTTTAGAGAGTTTTCTAAGGAGGACTTTTGATCCGCTTCCATATATATATATATATTATATATATATATATATATATATATATATATATATATAAGGCTATAGCCGATGAAATGATCATGTTTGACTTGGTACTATGCTAGCTTTCTAATTTGTATAGCTAGTTTCATAATCATTTTAATAGAGCACTGAGGACGTTTTCTTGCTTTATCGTATATGCTCTTTATTTTTACTTCTTGCTTGATTGAAGCAATATATTCAGTAAGACCATAGATGACTTATATTGTAGTATATATCCCCTTGTCTAAGTTATTGGCCGATACTAATGTATATTGTTGTGTGTAGTTGTCCATGTTATATCCTCGTTCTTCGTATTTCGATACTGGAGCATGATATGTATAGAATGAGACTAAAAATAAAGAATATGCTACTCCATATGGATTACAATTTATACATTTAAGTATTTGCAGAAGCTTTATTATTGTTATAAACAATTAGAATTACATATTTATTACAAATAATTATTTATTCAAAAAAGATCACAATTAAAAAGCAACAAATTGAAACAAAGTTATCAGACGAAGAACTCGAACACAACACAAGCATTATAAAGTAAAAAATATAAAGGTCAAAAAGAATTTTAGATTTATATTTATAAATGAAAAAATGGATCAAACACCAAAATTTAATAAATAGTAACTCTTCCATTCCCTTTTCTAATTAAAAATATTAATGTACATGCCGACTTACCCTAATTATACAAATTAGGACATCCGTCCAATCCTAGAAGAAATATGTTTGAGAGACATAAAACTAAGGTGACTTTATGACAAAAGTATTGCCAGATGGCAAACAGCAAAAGTTTGACAGGTGAAATGAATGCAACTTAGACTATTAAAATTTAAAAAGTGCTATCAATCTCCACTAATGAGTTGGACTCTGACAGGGTTGATCTACTTGAATAAATTTCTCCTACGAACGGAAGACAAATAAGCAAAGAAACAAGAGGGAGCGTTCTACTAAAGATAACAGAGACAAATAAGCAAAGAAACATCCTAATGCCTGTTTGTAGCATTAAAGCACCTTCGGTATAACATAGTTCTGAATTCAACCACCATTGACACCCCATAGGGTGCCCCAAAATGGCTCAAAGGGGTACCTCTGTAGCCCTTCCAAGATGACTGCCCTTAGGTAGGGCATTTTAGGCAAGTCCCCCTCCTTTACTACGCTCTCGATCTCTTCCAACAACTTCTGCACTTCTTGATGTGTTACGATGCCTGCCACTATCCACTCCAGAGTTGTACTTGCCATTCCTGCAGCAACAAGGATTAGCTCGATACAGACTCACCACCTCCCTACGGTTAGCTTTCGTCCTCCCTCTTCAGAGATCTTGAGTTCGAGAAGAAACGCATGGGTAGAGAGAGCTCTCTTTCTGCTTACTATGACCCCTTGCCCTAACTAGAGGGACGAAGATCGCTTCACATTTTCGAAGAATATCAAGAGCATTCCACTTCTTTCGGAACACTAGCTTGGTGATCTTCCAAAGAGAGGCAAAGAACACCCACTAAATCTCACAATTAATGGCTATTATGACTGCATTCTCATCTTAAAACTTGAATGAAGAGAGTATCTTTCACATATTGTATCATAGTTACCAAGAGTCTTCATCTCTTACATAAAGATGTACCAGCAAAAAAACTTTTAAAACTTGAGCAATTCATGTCCCATATAGAAAGCTATAATTGCCAGAGGCAATGTACAAGTATTTTTGCTTCCCCCAGGAAATAGTAAACATATACAACAATGTGAAATAAGAAAATACCAAACACACAAGGAGCTAGCAAAACATGTTATCCTCGCTAATGTACATCTCACTGCCAGGTCAGATCCTAGTGACTAAAAAACAATGACGCAAGCAAAATAAGATGCTACATTCATCGCCTCGATTACTCAAAGATTCATTCTAGTACGAAATCAAATGCACAATACATCATAACACCGCCCCCCCCAACCCCCCCCCCCCCCCCCCCCCCCCCCCCCCCCCCCCCCCAACCACCACCACCGACGGTTGGGAGAAAACAAAATAAACACATTGTGGGGAACCAGGGGCTCTAAGAAATTCAGTATATATGATGCTGTTACACCATTCAGGGTGGATCATCTTTTCACAATGATATTAACAAAAACCACCCTCCTATGATGGACTATGCCTACCTTCCATATATATGTGGTATCACCTTCAGAAATAATACAAAACTCAGTTTACATTTGAGATACAGGTTACGAAAAAAATTACCCACTGCAAAATTTATCCAGGGACATCCACAGCCAAAATTCAGCAACAATGACTCGCCCGTGTCCTGCACAATCTGCAATCAGTTGTTTGGAAAAAAAATGTCCATATGTTTGGCAAAATGTCAATCTTGTAATGTTTAGCACTGTATGGTGGTTGCATTCAATGTTCAGTATAGAAGAAAGATCTGGCATTTTATAGAAAGATGCTTTAAATAGTTGCATGGCACAAGCCCATGGAATACTGGTAAATGTGGGCATCAATCCCTTGTAACCAAATGAACAACGTGGATTGGACTGGAAAAGAAAAGTCTATGAGGTGGTAGACACATTGTCAAATATTTGGAGAATAAAATCTTTATGTACGGTTTGACACTATTATCGAACAAGCTCATTTCAAATAAAGATCAAAAAGGTGTACTATATTTATTGGATATAGATATATATGTACGTCATACTAAATTATTAGTGTCAAACCAAAAACCTAAGCATTAAGCGCAAGCTTTTTAAGGTGGTGCGAGGCAGCGAGAAGGAAAAGACCAAAAAGGCCTAGGCGGAGGCCTCAAGATAAATTTTTGGGGTGTAAAGTAGGTATGTTATTACAAACATGTAGTTATTAAAACTTCTGAAGCCCAGAGTCGTCAACAGCTCTTACTCTGAGTAAGAAGAAAAAAAATATGAGTTTCGATTAGAGAAGACAAAGCTTGTTAAGACGGGAATAACCAAAAGACGAGACAAGTTCATTCTAATTGGTAATGACAACTATATAATTAAAAAAAGCATCCCATACACATATAATGCGTATACTAAATACACAAAAGTAACACTTCAACCTGCAAGTTCATTCTAATAGGTATGACAAGTTCATTCTTAATTAGGGAAGACCTGAACGTAATGAAGTTTTTCAATCAAGAAACAACCGCCAAGAATATCACTAACTTGCAATAGAAAGATTAGAGAGAAAAAAAAATTATATATATATATATATATATATATATATATATATATATATATATATATATATATATAAAGACAGGAAGATTGTGAGAGAGGCTTACATGTTGCCGCTTGGTAATGGTCATCATAGTCATAAATATGGATGAATTTGTTGTGTTACAGACAAACAAAAAAGCGAACCGAGTGAAAAGGGCAAAGGAAAAAAAAACTAAAGAAAATAATAAAACCCCTTGATCCCTAAAGAGAGGGTTTGGACTCGTATATAAATAACAATCGGCATATTACATATAGGTCCACACTTATTGAGTTATTATGTAATAACATTTAATACTTAACACCCTCCCTTAAGCTGGAGCAAAGATTTCAATCATGCCCATTTTGTTACAAGGAAACCGAACGAGGGCCTAAAAGAGACTTTGTAAAGATACATGTTATCTGATCTTCGGTTCTCACGTGGTGAAATGTTATCACCCCCTTTTGGGATTCATCGCGGACGAAGTGGACGTCGATCTCAAAGTATTTCGTCCGTTCATGAAATACGGGATTGGTAGCAATGTGGATGGCTGACTGATTATCATTACCACATATCTGCTGCTTCCAATCATGCTTCTTCCCCCAGCTCCTTTAGGAGATGCTACAAATATAACCTCTGTTATGCTATGAGCAATGGTCCGATATTTCGCTTCTAAACTCGATGGTGAGACCACTCTGTTTATTGCTCTTCCATGACACTAGGTTCCCTCCAATAAATACTGAATAGTCGAATGTAGACCGTCATATGTAAGATCCGCACCCAGTCGGCATCAGTAAAACACTCAAGACAAGTATGTCCATGATTCTCCATACAAATTCATTTATTGGAATTTTGAACTAAATAGCACAAGATCCTGAGAATAGTCGGCCAATACGAAACGCGTGGAGAAGCCATAAATCTACTCACTTCACTTACATGAAAAGAAATATCTGGGCCACAACTGCCAAGTAATTGAGTTTTCCAAACAACCGACGATACCGATCAGAATTAATTACCGTTATCTCCTCTTCGGGAAGTAACTTTACCTATGGATCCATGGGTGATGTTGCTCCCTTAGTCTGCATCATCCATACTCCAGTTAGTATGTCAAGAAGTACTTCAATGCTCCTATATTTTTTGTCTGAAACTGTTTGCCCAGAAAATTTTTCAGCTCAACAATACCATGATTGTCATCCCCCATAATCACGATGTCATCAACATAGACACCAAGTAATATCCGTCCGGCTGATGTCCGTCGATGAAATACTAAATAATCCTTCTTCCATTGGCAGATGCCAAATTGGTAACTACATTTGTAAATCGACCAAATCAAGCACAAAGCGATTGTTTGAGGCTGTAGAGTGCATTTCACAGCTGACACACTTTACCTTCCCTTGCAACAAATCCAAGAGGTTGCACCACATATACTTCCTCTTCAAGGTCTCTATAGAGAGTTATTCTTCACACCCAAATAAAATAAGGATCAATTATATCGAACAGCTAACAACAGGAGCAATCACACAAAGGTCATCCTGGCAACCAGAAAGAATGTCTCAAAATAATCTGTCATAAGTTTGAGAATACCGTTTTGCCACAAGACGAGCCTTTAGGCGATCAAAAATGACATCCGATTTTATCTTGATAGTAAACCTATCGCCTTCTTACCAAAAGGCAAATCCACAAAGTCCCATGTACGATCCCATGTACGATTTTCCCATTGCGTCGTACGATTTTCCCATTGCGCCGCATCTCTTCCATAGCAGCGGGCCAACCAAAATGTTGGAGTCCCCTAGACAAATTGTAGGATATGAATTCAATCAATAGTAGCCACCATGACTGAGTGCGGCTTGCAAGTCCTTTATAGTTGTCAACATACAATGGATGATCACGACATACACAACATGAACGAATCGATAGATCAGGCGATAGTAGAGCAGCGTAGCCAGAGGAGGATTCTGATGACGATATTGGTTCTACAGGGGAAGGTATATCTAGTGAATCTGAATCTGACGGAACTGGTGTTTGCAGACCGTGGGACGATGAGACTGGCTCGATAGGGGAGGGCACTCTTACGGGTGGCTGCTATGTTTGAACCGAATACAGAAGGAAATTCTCATCTGGATCTTTGGCGACAAATTCTTTAACTGGAGAGGACGAGGAGAACTCAGCCTCAACAAAGGTAACATCCCGAGACAATATACTTCCTCAAAGTCGGGGGAAAACAACAATACCCTTTCTGATCCTTAGGATACCCAAGAAAAATATACTTAAGTGCCTTTGGATCCAATTTAGAAATGGTTATCAAGAATGTAGCACAAGCACCCAAAAAAAAATTCAATAGAGGAAATAGAGTGAGATAGGTATATAACCTAGAAAAATGAGTAATGTTATTGAAGACAACAGATGGCATACGATTGATCAGATAACAAGTCGTAAGAACAACATCCGCCTAGAATTTCCTTGGGTACGGACACGAAATATGAGTGCTCAAGTTGTTTCTAAGAGGCAACAGTTCTTTCGTTCTGCCACACCATTTTGTTGTGGTGTGTAGAGACAAAAAGTTTGGTAAATAATCCTGTCTGGCAAGATGGAAAGTAAATTGTCGAGACACATACTCGTGATCATTATCGTTCCGAAGGCACTTAATAGAGACCCCAAATTAGATTTTTATTTAAGAATAAAATATACATTTGATATCAAATAATTCAGAATAATTTTTCATTAAATAGACAAAAAGGACTCGTGAGTAGTCATTAACAAAAAAAACAAAATATTTGAACCCCAACACAGACTCGATAGAGCATAGACCCCATATATTAGAATATACTAACTCAAAATGAGCTGAAACAGCTTTATTCAAACTCACTGGTAAGATGCATGATGATGTTCAGCTAAGCTACATGACTCACAATTAAATGGAACTCGAATATCTAGTTATAAACATATTTTTTGAGAGCTTGGGTAGATAGATGACCTACCCGACAGTGCAACTCAAATGGGTTGAGGCACACGCCAGCACAGCCGATAGACTAACTTAATTCAAACGTGTACAAGCCTCCAGTCATATGCTGCTACTAATAGTCTTTCCAATCTTCAGGTGCTAAAAAACACAACAATCTAAAAAGAACGTTACTGAGCAATGCAAGTTATGAGTAATCCGACTAATAGATAATAAACTGAAAGGGTTTCCATGTGTGTGCAAAACTGATGTGAGTGGCAAGCTGGGATAAACGCAGGTACCCCTTTTTCCATGAACTTTCAGAAAACTATCATTCGCAACAGTAATATATGTCACGCAACCCACATATACATAATCATACAAACTACCTGCATCACATGTCATGTGATAAGACGCACCAAAATATATCACTCATTGCTTCGGTTTTACCACACACGTCGTTGAGAATCCGGCTGTAGATTCAGATATAGAGGCCCCACTATTTCACTAAGCTAGGAATTCATTGAATAACACATAGGTCTCTGAAATCATCTTCACATATTGCTCTTCGTCATGATCATCTGATGCAACTTTGGCGGTAGGAGCCTTGGGACAAATGTCTTGTTTGGCCACAACTGAAGCATATCATCCTCCATCACGACCGCCACTACCTCATCTACCGTCACGTCCAACATTCCGTCCACCTCGTCTACCACCTCGACCCCGAACAGCTCCCAAGGCAGATTGATCAGCAAGTATATTGCTTGTATCAATCCCAACTACTTTCGACGCCCGTATAAAATGAAAGTAGACTTCCATCAGAGTTAGAACCTCAGCCCCAGTAATAATCTGAGACCGTGCAGAATCCGCATCAGGACGAAGTGAGACTAGGTATGTCATGACATATAATTGATGGCATTGAGTCCTCGTATCATCGAGATTCGTCGTCAGAGGCAACATATGATCCACCACATTAGGCATGGCCTTAAAGGCTCGGATGTAATCCTTATGTGTCTTGTCCCTTTGATCACTCGTTAGACACTAATAATCGAGTCATATATACGAGACAAATCAAACTTCCTATCACATACAGCCACTAGGACCTCCTATAAGTCCTTTACTGAATATGTATTCTGAACCATACCCTCGATTGATGGTTCCATCGAGTTCATCAACTGTGTGATCAGTCTGCTATCATCTGTCTCACACTGCTCGTATGTAGGATCATCCTACTTCGGAAGGGTCGTCAGTAAAGATGCTTTGACAACCGCGTTTCCCTAAGCATCTTCTCGACCTTCTTGCGCCATGTGGAGTAGCCATCCGGACCATCCAACCTCCAATCGACAAGTTGAATATCGTACCTGTGCTCGGTATCCCCGCCTATGTGCTTTCGATACTAGTAGTGTCAGCACTGCTATTCACCTTAGTGCTCTACATCCTTCTGGTTCTTGATTCGACTATCGTTGCTCGGAATAGCTCGATATTCAGATCAACTCCGCCAATACTAGTTCGCACATTCTTGACAGAGATCAAAGATGAAACACACAAGCCAGGAACAGAGTTTTACGCAAAACTATAACAGTTTGCTCTTTGTTAAATCCTGATGTGGATACCCAACCAGGAACAGAGATTCACGCAAATTATCACAGTTTGTTCTTTATTAAATCCTTATGTTGTCGAGCTTCAAAGATTCACACAAAACTCTCACAGGTTGCTCTCTAAAGAACTCGACTCCAACGATTTCCTTCTTTTTCTTTTTTTAATGAACAATGCTGCAGCACGACGACGGCGGTAGGACGGCGACGACGGTGGTGGCAAAGAGGGGGCGGTGGTAGATGATAGCAGCAGCATTGAAGGGGGTGGCAACGGCCGACGGCGTTAGGCTAACAGCAACAAGGAAGGGGCGGCGACAGCTAGGGTTTAAGAGAGTAGGCGGCAATCGCGACTATGGTTAGGATTTTGGCTCTGATACCATGAAGAAAATAATAAAACTCCTTGATCTCTCAAGAAAGGGCTTGGAGTCTTGGACTCATATATATAGCAATAGGCATATTACATATAGGTCCACACTTATTGAGATATTATGTAATAATACTAATACTTAACAAAAACTATTGTATTTCCACTTTAATAGTATCTCTCAGCTTTAAGTTATCGGACTTATGTTAGATTCCATGTTCAAAAATGATAGAAAATTGGTCTTATTTAAGTCAACGCGGGTCGAAGTGACAGCCTAAGGCAGCGAAGTGATAGAGGATCTGAGACGCCTAAACGCATGCCTAACTTAAAGCTAGGGAGGGACTTTTAAAACACTGATCAAGCTAACACTTTTGTGATCTGTTGGACTTAATATCTACTTGCTAATTAGTAAACAAGGGTTCCAACCTAGTAGTATATATGTAAAGCATACTAAAGTGTTATGACATAGTTATTAATGCTTTCTGATTTCAAATAAAAAGAACCAAAGAAAAGTTATGGATTGGCATCACCACAAACACCTATATATATTTGAAAGAAGGTAATTGTGGCGAACGCTCCCACCGGGAATCGATCTCCTGACCACTCGGGCCACATGCATCTCTCTTAACCACTAGACTTATCATCCTTTCTTCTCGCCATGGTCTAGTCTAAATCTATGTACGTCGATTATTGAATGTTTGTGTCTGATGCATCATTCCTTGATGTGCCACGGCTCGAACTGATCACTCTCGTCCACTCCACTCGGGCTGACCGTCGATACCACGATCCTCTTGATAGGTAGACCGCTCCTCTAGGTTCGACTCTTGATAGGTAGACCGCTCCTCTAGGTTCGACTCTTAATCAGTCACTACATAAATATCATTCACCCCCTTTAAATATCACACCCCCCTTAAATATTTTAAGTGTACAATGCATCCAGGAGGTTTCGAACCTCCAACTTGGTCCAGGAGGTTTCGAGCCTCCAACTTGGTTTCCTTGGGCTTATGGCTTCAAGTCATGACCACTTCAGCCAATGCTTGTTAACCCCAACAATATGTGTGTGTGTGTGTGTGTGTGTGTGTGTGTGTGTGTGTGTGTGTGTGTGTGAGAGAGAGAGAGAGAGAGAGAGAAGGGATCGGGATTCCGTCACTTAAGCATCCCTGCATGTTTTCCGGAATAACAGTTGTTTGATTCTCTTTACAGACCGTTCAGATTAGATCAAAATCTTGCGAAAAATTGGATAATTTAATAAACGCTCCATAAAGACAATCCAACGGTTGCTATTCTGGAGAACATAAGGGGATGCTTAAGTGCATGGATCCCGATCCCTCCTATATATAGCAGAAAGATATTTGTATTGATAATGAGTAAAATGGCACAATAGGAATATAGAGTAGTCTTGAAAACTCTACTCAGTTATCCAACATCTCCTTGTTTCTCTGACTCAGATTTTCCCTCATATATTTTTAGACAATTATGCAGACATCTTGTATCCTCTTTATTAGCACCCTCTTATGCATCTCTTTATTTTCAAATTATCATTTCCTCCTTTCCATATATGCCAAATAGTAGCTGAAAGTATTGTCTAGTTACAAAGTACCCCAAGTCTTTGGCTTTGAATTGATTAAAAATATCTAACCATTCCTCCTGAGGCATTCTGTTGCATCTTCAGTTTCATCCTGCATATTTTCCATATATAGGTCGTAACAAGTGAAGAACAAGTTGTTCCAGAGTTTCCTCGTCCCTAAAACACAATAAGCAAGTTACATTGATACTCATTCCATCAGTCTTTTCTGTCAGGAATCTATCTTGAATTGACTTAATAGAGGCAGAAGCTCATCTTCCTTTGAATCACACCACATGGTACCCTTCTAGCTCTGGGATCACTTTTCTGCTTATTCTATATGTTGAGCTGAAGTTAAACATACACGTTGAGGAGGTTGTCTAGTTCCAGTAATCCTCCTTCCTTTTTGGGGTGAGAGTGATTCGTTCTATTTGCTCCAACATGCTGTTAGTGACTATTACAAACTCAGGAACCCATGTGGCATTGTCTATGATGTGTCGGCACCATTTGCAATACCTCTGATCATAGTCTCCATAGCCAATGCTCTAACTTTCAGAATGGCCTTAAAAGTGGAGGATGCTGCATTGTTATCTATTGGAAGATCCCATACGTTTCTTCCTTTGATATCTCTCCTTGATCCTTGCTACCCAAAAAGTGTGAATTAAACGAATTCCAAAAGAGTTTTTATCATGTGAGCTGTTTAAGTTCTTGTAGACCTCTAATTCCTGTTTTGGTCCACATAAATATAACCAGCTAATGGCTTGAATGCCTCTCCTCCAAATGAAGTTGGCACACTTAGATTCCATCTTCTTTAGCACAGATTTCGGGACCTGCACACTTGCAGCCAATATGCATTCATAGCATTTATAAGAGCTTTGACAAGAAGGATCTTGCCCCCAAAAGAGAGTGAAATATTGCCATCCTTCTACATATTTGCTAAGAGGAGTCCATGTTTCAAACCCAACTAGATACCAACAACTGCGTGCAATGAACCAAATCCAACTAAATATATTACAAGAACAGTAGTTATTGGAGAATACGAAGGGCTACCAAGATTTTGACACAGATTCCCCTCACAAAATTACCTACTTTATAAAATCAAGAAAAACACATTTTTCTTGGGTGTTCTCCAAATAAAAATGGAAAGTGTTATAATCCAAGAATGAAGAAATTCATGTAAGCATGGATGTGGAGTTTATTGAAAATCAATCCTATTTTTACGATACTAGTCTTCAGGGGGAAAAGAGACCCCAAACTACTTACATAAACTACTTACATAATACATATGTCTAATATTTTTTCAGATTTTGAAAATAAATGTCTTAATCAAAATAAAGAAACTTTAAATAAAGAAAACACAGGAAATCCTAATTTTTTGGTCCCAAGCATAGATGCACCACAAGCATGGGAGAAATATTACCCCCAAAAAACAGTCATTCTGAAAGTCTTGTTAATCTTCTATTATACTTCCCGTTAATGAGCCTACAAACCTTGATGTTCCTATAGCTCTTAGGAAAGGAGTTATAACTTGTAATTAACATCCTATTCCTAAATATCTTTCTTATCAATTATCATAGACTTTCCAATTACCATAAAGCTTTTACCTTCAATATTTCTCACCTATTTGTTCCAAGAACCATCCAGGAAGCCATTGAACATCCGAATTGAAAATTAACATTTCTACAAGACATAAATACTCTTTTAAATAATGGCACTTAGGGCGATAGTTGATTTATCAAAAGAAAGAAAAGTGTGGGATGTAAATTAGAGTCTACTATTAAATGTGAAGTTTGTAGAACCCTAGAGGGGGTGAATAGGGTAATAAAATAATTACCAACAATAATAAGCAAGGTAAATAGTAATTTAAAAGAGAGAATCAAACACTCGATGTATCCTTGTATCCTCCTATGGGGCACTCCAGTTCCGGAACTCTCTCCGGCTTTAATCCACTATTTGAGTAAATAGTTCAACACAAGCTTTGATCCGAAGACTCGTCAACTTCTTACACACGAGTTTTTATCCGAAGGCTCGTCAACTTCTTACACACGAGATTTTATCTGAAGGCTCGTCAACTTCAACAAACACAAGAGAAAAGATTTCGATATTCATCAACACTTGGAAGATCTAGGTTACAACTCTTTGAAATAACTCTTAACACTTTTGTAGATGACAAATAAAAGATTTGTAGAGGTATGATGGAGCTCTTTAGTAGATAGAAAATTTAAGGCTCAAGTGGATGAAAATTTATGAAGGAGAAAGTATATTTATACAAATCCAAGACAAGTGAGCATTTACTACAGCCGAACGAATGATCCGTCGGTTATCCGTGGACGTCCAACAGATTAGTCGCTCCAACAGTAACGACTAGAAAACTAGCCGTTGGAAGCATAAATACTTTTGATAGTGACCGTTGGATTTAAATTTCAAATGGCCAGGTCAGCATTTGCGATTATCCGAAAGTGATCCGCGGAAGTCTGTCGGATCACCCGAATGTCCCACAAATACTTGTTGTTTCAAAATGGGTTATCCTACGGTGATGCGCGGTGATCCGAAGGATGATCCGAATGTCCCCACACAAAACTTGTTGTGACAATTCGGATTATCCTTCGGTGATCTACGGTGATCCGAGGGATGATTCGAATGTCCCCACAAAAACTTGTGACAATTCGGATCACCCGACGGTAATCCGTGGACATCCGACGGATGATCCGTTTCTTCATAGATTTTCATTGTTTATCTTTAAGGCCTTTTGTTTTGTCATCCATACATAAGTGTTTACACTTGTTTCCTATGTATTACAAACTCTTGGATATATGAAGCTGGATCTTTGACTTGTGAAGCTTTGTATTCTTGATTGTGATCCAAGCTAGAGTCTGAGCATCAGGTGATGGATGCAGATGTCTTTCATTGATAGAGTGCTTTCTTTAGAACCTGAGGAGTAAATGAATCTAAAACAGTAGAGACGTTAATTATGAATATGATATCAAAATTAATGTGCCAACAATCTCTCCCATTTTGATAATTGACAAATATAATATTTTTAGGAGATAGCTCTCCCGTAAGTAGATATCTCCCCCTCAATACCATTTCTCCCCCTTTGGCATTTATGCAAAATGAAAGAGGATATGCTATAGGAAAAAAATAGGAGAGCATTTGGACAAACAAACAAGCATATTCATTAGATAAAGTAGGACATTTTAGAGAACAGTCTAGTCCCTACTGGGATACACAGGATAACGACAAAAAGACCCAAGTTTTTATTCCACGAAGGGCTGCACACAACACAACAAAACAACCTATTGACTCCAACACACCACCTCCTAGCACTAGTAGTCATCAACTATCAGGAGTAGTCGTAGGGTCAACATCTTCAGTAGGATCCTCATCAACTTCCGGAGCAGGAGTGAAGGAGCTATAGGGATCTATGTCGTAAGGATACATAGACGTGTGTCAGTGAAACGCGGTCCAAGGTAGACTGGGTGAGGCACAGCGGGATCGACAAAAGGGTCACGCTCCTCAAAGCAGCCCTGAATGAATATAATGCGCCTGATCCATGAAGCCATGATGAATCAGCGTTCCCAGACCTCTGGTGGCAACCTGGATACGCTCCGAGGTGGAGATAGAGAGTGAGTCGAAACGTCGATCAATGTATCTACGAATCTCCAGAGATAGAGGTGTCGGAGCCAGAGGAGTAGAGGATGTGCCAGCAACTGGGGGTTGGAAAGTAGAGGGTCGAGACGATGAGTGGAGGGGTCTCGATTTTGATTTGGCAAGAGTTGGCTTGGTACCCTTGGGACAATTGGTGAGATCTACCCCATTTGCTTCTAACATCATAGTGATGTACATGCCGAAGAGTAGGGAACGATGGTTGGCTTATTGGATCCGGATCATTGAGTAAACGATCTCCTTGGCGAGGGAGAATGTTAGCGGGCGAAGAGGTAGTACATGGCAATGAGTTCCTCAATGGTGAGGTTGTCCATATTGCCAAACTTGGGGTTGGAGTGACAGAGGATACGATGGAGATCATGGTAGAAGGGACTTAAATCTGTCATCAGGATTGAGAGGTAGGACAATCGCAGATGCAAAAGAAAATTCTTTAAAAGTGTAGTTCGAGGAGAGATTGATGGAGTCTATGGTGCAGGAAAGCGGACGAAAGTTGGGAGGCTCTGGAATGCCAAGAATCTTGGCCAGAGATGTGGCATTGACAGTGAACTTAACCATGCCCACTTTTGACTTGAACTCCGAGCCATCGCCACTGTCAACCAAGTTGCAGTAAAACATCTGGATAGCCGCAGAATTATACGTCAACCTGCCTCTCCAGCAGATCTGCGAGACCGGTGTTTCCGAAAACTTCCCAATGGTTTGGGAAATAGAGATGAAATGGGCTTGCCGGTGCAAATATGGAGTTTGTGAAAAATAGTGAACCAGCCTCGAGATTGTTGGGCGGAGCGGAAGCCGTGGGTGGTGGCGATTGGGATGAACATAGTGGCGGGAGGAGTGTGGGAGGAGGAAGAGAAGGCGGCATGGCGGGAGCGTTAGTTGGACATGGTGGTCTTGCACGACGGTCGGACGTGGGCGGACGGTGGCCGGTCGGAGAGGGGGTTAGGAGTATGTGTTGAGAGATGGAGAGGGAAGAGATAGAGTTGTGGTATTTTTAAAGAAAGAGAGGAGGGAGAAGTCAATGGGGTAGGTGAGTATTAAATAGAAGGTGATGTGAGGGGTTAAGGGGTTTTGGGAAGAGTGTTGTCAGCGTTTGGGGAAGAGGGAGGAATTTTTGGGATGAGGGAGAGTCAGGTTCGGTCAAATCTGTGCCAGATCGTGTCAGTCGGATCATCCGATGGAAATCCGCGGAGATCCGACGGATAACCCGGATTTTGAAAATTCAAAAATAATGTCCAGAATGTTGTGGAAGCCTGATCTAACAGTTCCCAAGGGAAACGGAAAAGCCGAAGGTGTTTCATAGAAATCCGCCGGATCGTCCGTAGGTTTATTCGTTTGGAAAGAGTTTGAAGTATTAAAAATATTTTTCAAGAAGGCCAATTTCCCGACAAATTTAAGAGAAGCGATTTTCGACAATAGGTTTGGTAAAGATATTAGCAAGTTGATGCTCAGTGTCAATAAATTCAAGAAGTATGTCTCCTTTTAGTTGATGAGCACGCAAAAAGTGGTGTCGAATCTCAATGTGTTTCATACGTGAGTGACAAATAGGATTTCTAGTAAGATTAATAGAGCTAGTATTATCACATTTCATAGAGATGCCTTTTGAAGAAATACCGTAGTCAACAAGTGTTTGTGTCATCCAAATAATTTGTGCACAACAACATCCAGCCGTAATGTATTCGGCATCAGTTGTTGAAAGGGCAACTGAATTTTGTTTGTTACTAAACCATGAAGCCAAAAAAAATTTAAATAATTGACATGTGCCGCTAGTGCTTTTTAGGTCAATTTGCATCCGGCAAAATCTGCATCCGAGTAGCCGATAAGCTCAAAAGATGGAGATTTTGGATACCAAAGTACCATGTTAATAGTGCCTTTGAGATACCGAAAAATGCGCTCAACGACACATAAGTGTGATTCTTTGGAATTTGCTTGGTATCGTGTACATAAGCAAACACTAAACATGGTGTCGGGACGACTAGCAGTTAAATAGAGTAAGCTACCGATCATAACTCGATACTTACGAATGTCGACCGATACACCAGTGTCATCTTGATCAAGCTTAGTTGTAGTGGCCATAGGAGTTCTCATTGATTTGGATGTATCTAGTTTAAAGCGCTTAAGAAGATCCTTGATGTATTTAGCTTGATTGATGAATGTGCCTTGAGGTCCTTGCTTGATTTGCAATCCAAGAAAGAATGATAATTCTTCCATCATGCTCATGTCAAACTCATCTTGCATAACTTTGGCAAAATCTTCACATAGTGTTTTGTTAGTGGAACCAAAAATGAGGTAATCTACATAAATTTGAACGAATAAGAGTGCTCCATTGTGACTTTTTATAAAGAGTATGGTGTCAACTTTGCCCTTGGACAAGTTGTGAGAAATTAGGAAAGAGCTAAGACGCTCATACCAAGCACGAGGAGCTTGTTTGAGGCCATAAAGGGCTTTGTGTAATTTGAAAATATGATCTGGAAAGTGAAAATCTTCAAAGCCAGGACATTTCTTGACATACCCCTCTTCTTTAATAACATTATTCAAAAAAGCACTTTTGACAAAAGCACAAAGCATTCGGATGGATTCGAGACGAGCAACCGGTGCATAGGTTTCTTCATAATCAATGCCTTCCTTTTGGTTATAACCTTGAGCAACCAATAGGGCTTTGCTACGAGCTAGGATCCCATCCTCATTAAGCTTATTTCGAAACACCCAATTTGTCCCAATAACAGGGTAGTTGTAGGGCTTAGAAACGAGTTCCCAAACGTTGTTTCTCTCGAATTGATTGAGCTCTTCTTGCATTGCAAGCATCCAAAATTCATCATTAAACGCATCGGTGATAGTGATCGTTGGATGCATTAAATGCTAGAAAACTAGCCGTTGGATGCATTAAATGCTCTTGATAGTGACCGTTGGATTTAAATTTCAAATGGCCAGCTCAGCATTTGCGGATTATCCAAAGATGATTCGCGAAGGTCCGCCTGATCACCCGAATGTCCCCACAAATACTTTTTGTTTCAAAACGGATTATCCTACGGTGATGTGCGGTGATCCGAAAGATGATTCGAATGTCCCCACACAAAACTTGTTGTGACAATTCGAATTATCCTTCGGTGATCCGCGGTGATCAGAGTGATGATCTGAATGTCCCCATTAAAACTTGCTGTGACAATTCGGATCACCCGACGGTAATCCGTGGACATCCGACGGATGATCCACTTCTTCATAGATTTTTATTGTTCATCTTTAAGGCTTTTTGTTTTGTCATTCATACATAAGTGTTTATACTTGCTTCCTATGTGTTACAAACTCTTGGAGATATGAAGCTGGATCTTTGGCTTGTCAACATTGTATTCTTAATTGTGATCCATGATCGAGTCTGAGCATCATGTGATGAACGCAGATCTCTTTCATTGATATAATGTTTTCTTTAGAACCTGAGTAGTAAATGAATCTAAAACAGTAGAAACGTTAATTGTGAATACAATATCAAAATTAATGTGCCAACTAAGTTGATGGCAGTATAGAAAGATACAAGGCGAAGCTTATAGCTAAGGGCAGTATTCTAAAAGTCGGCCTAGGCGGCCGCCTAGGCGCCTGGTGCCCGCCCGGTCCAATCTATGCCCCCCGACCCCCGATTATGTATGTTTTGGGGTTTCATGGACATTTTTTTAATTTCAGTTTATTTTTTATAACTTTTATAACTTTTTTTAAGAGAACTTTTGAATTGCACCCACTTGCTTTACCCAAATTCAAGGTGCACCCACACAATTACCATAATGCAAGACACCCCCCACTTTTGACAGTTTTCGTCCTTCACTAACGGTCAACTCCTTTTGACCCAATTTTTTTGGACAAAAATGCCCTCTTCTTTCCAACGAAACCCCCCCTTCCCAAGCCACCCCCCCCCCCCGCTGCACACATGCCCCCGTCGGCGGCTGCTCTCGTGGCCACCATCGCCGCTTCTTTCCAACGAAACCCCCCCTTCCCAAGCCACCCCCCCCCCCGCTGCACACATGCCCCCGTCGGCGGCTGCTCTCGTGGCCACCATCGCCGCTGCCACCCCCCCTCCCCCACCCCCGCGCCGAGGAGCCCCCTCCTCCCCAACCCCCGCTGCCCGCAGTGCTGCTCCCGACCGGCGGCTGCTGCCGTGCTGCTGTTGCGCCCTGCTCGTCATTGCACGAACGCACACCTCTCGTCGTTGCAGCGGAAGGTGCAGCGGCAGCGGGAGGTGCAGCGACAGCGTGCGCAGGAGCGCCGGAGAGGGGGCGTGAAGAGCGGTGGTGGTGATGGTGGTGTTGGTGAAGGAGGGATTAGGGTTTGGGTTTGGGAAAGGAGAAGACGAGGGTATTTTCGTCAAAAATTGTCGGTCAATGGGGTTGACCGTCCGCTATGGACGATTTCCGTCAAAAGTGGGAGAATTCGTGCTTTATGGTAAAGCAGCGGGGTGCACCTTGAATATGGGTAAAAAAAGTGGGGTGCAACTCAAAAATTTCTCTTTTTTTAACCATGCGGGCTAGGCGTTATGCGCCCAGTGCCCATCCGATTAGTGCCTAACGCCTTTTACAACCTTGGCTAAGGGGTTTGCACAAGCTTATGGAATAGCCTATCAAGAGACCTTCGCACCAGTTGCCAAGATTAATTCAATCGGAGTCTTATTATCCTTGGATGTACATTCAAATTGGCCGCTATACTAGTTGGACCTTAAATGGGAACTTAGAAAAAGAAATATTTATGGAGCTTCCACTTGGGTTCAAAGGTAAACTGGGCAAGAATAAAGTATATAGATTAAAAAGCTCTTTATGGGCTCAAGCAATTTCCTAGATCATGGTTCAAAGCATGTGGAAATGTTGTAAAGACTCGTAGTTATATCAAGGCCAAGCCGAGGACATTATGTTCTATAGAGTATCCAATGAAGAAATGTTGTTATTCTAATTGTTTATGTTCATGATATAATTTTGAGAGGGGATGATAGAATTGAACTTGAAAGGCTGAAGAAGGCACTTGCCAATGAATTTGAAATCAAAGATCTAGGCACCGTGAAGTATTTTATTAGTATGGAGTTCACCGGGTCAAAGAAAGGGATCTTTGTTTCACATTGTACATATGTGCTCGACTACTTGGAGAAATAGGACGATTAGGGTGTAAAGCAGATAAGACACCTATATATTCTAATTTAAAACTACAAACCATTAAAGCATGAAGAAGCAATAAATATAGACTAATTCCAACGACTAGTTGGAAGCCTGATATATCTCCAACATACACGCCATGGTATAGGTTTTGCAATCGGTATGGTAAGTCAATTCATGCATTCTACTCTATGTTGTACTGGATGCTAGGCGAGACGAGGCGAGCCGACAGTCCACCCGCCCCTAGGCGTCCGCCTAGAACACACTGCTATTTTGCATAAAACTCTATAGTTATGTATATTACTATTATTACACAGCTGCTATTTTCCACACAAAAAAAGCAACAGAAGTAGAAGCAAAAAATAGAAATTGCAGCCAAAAAAACAAAAGAAGAAGCAAAAAATTAACAAAAGTAGAAGAAAAGAAGAAAAAACAGAAGTAACAGCAAATTGGATAGCAAAAGAAGAAGATGATGAAGAAAAAACAAAAGTAGCAGAAAAACAACAAATACCTGACTTCCAACCGCCTATAATTTCCCATAGTCAACCCTAGGCAGGAGTCCAGGCGCGCCTAGGCGAGAATCACCTAACCCATGGAATTATTCCCCAGGTCGAGGCGACCTCTCTCCTACCTGCACGCCTAGACGTCGCCTGTGACAACAGATATTCTACTGGACCGGAACATTTTGATATTATTTACATAATTCTCAGATACTTCAAGTAAACTCCATGTAAGGATGTATTGTTAAGGATGTACTGTTTGAGAACAATACACATTATCAGGTGGAAGTATATACTAATACAGACTGGACTGGAAGTATAACATATAGAAAGTAAAATCCGGCAATTGCAGCTTTAACGGAGGAAACTTGGTCACTTGGTGTAGCAAGAAGCAAAATGTAGTAGTTATTGAGGTTTGTATAGTTGTACATATTTTTAGAAGATTTGTTATTCCTAGAAATTAAGATTCAGCTATTCCCTTCCAATTTTTCTTCCTTTGTAACTTCTATATATGCCTACCTTTGTAAATCAGTTTGAGATATATGAGAATCATACAACTTTGATTCCTGTTTTTTCAACCTTCAGGTGCATCAGTTCAATCAATAAGAAATTGATTATTAATGGTCTGTGTTTTTTTGTTGATATTCAAATAATATTATGCTATACATTCTAGTTTCTACACAATATGCAACTATATACCTTGTAAAAATCCTAGAAACTAGGAAGAGTCCTCTTAAGAAAAATTCAAAACCAAATATAGATAAGGTTAAGAAGCTTACAGAAGAGAAAAAAAATCAAGATATTTCCTTGTTTCGAAAAAAGTCATGAGATTTTGAAGTGTCCACATATGTTAAATGTCATCCTAAAGAAGTTAGATGTCGTTGGAGATATTGAAACTTGAAAGTTGATACATTCATCCACAAGAGTAAGGCTATATGGGTATTCCGATCGTGCTTTAAAGTTATTGATACAGTTATATATAATTAATATAGCTTAAACACTATCTTAAACCCATTCAAATGGAGGTAACTATCTTAAACCCATTCAAATGGAGGTTAACTTGACACTTCGTGTATCATATCATACAATACATAAAAGTAAATTGTAACATAAATTGGCCATCTCGTGTTGTTCAACAAATTGTTATGTTTAGAGGTTGTAATGTAAATCGAGTATCGTAAGATACTGACAACATAAAAAAGTTTTCCAAGAAAACAGCTTGATAATCCCCAAGCCCTAAGCGGGAAGTCTTATGGCAGCTTTATTTGAAAATCCAGGGGCACGATCGGAGCTTACAAGCTACATGGGGAAGAGTGCAAAGGCGTCGCTCCATACTCTCCAAGTAAGTCAAAGTTTAAATAGAGCTCGAAAGATTTGAATACTCAGGTTCCGTTTGGATAGTCTTTCTGAAATTTTATTCTAAAAACAGTTTTCTGAGAGTAAGTTATAAAGTTATTTTCTGAGTATAGAAATTATGATTCTGCGTTTGGTTACTTTCATCTGGAAAATGATTTTAAAAAATAAATTTTGAAGATTCTGTTTGGTAAAATATTTTTGGAAACTGATTTTTTTTAAACTGTATTCTTGTGTCCAATGAAGACGAAGCCGAAGCCCGGCGGTGCCGAGTGGTTCCGGGTGACTCGAGTTCGACGCGCGGCCAGATCTCGGTCATCGCCGCCGGCTCATCACCGCCGACTCGAGTTCGACGCACGGCCAGATCTGAGGCGCCCATAGAGGTCATCGTCAGCGTCGGGGATCAGAGCTAGGGTTTGGGCCGGAAAGGAAGAGGGAACGGGCTGGTGGTCGAGGACTATGGCGGAGGACGCCATTGGAGCTAGGTTTCGGAGCTAGAGATCATCGTCCTCAACGACGAGCTGCACATCACCACCCTCCACCCGTGCGACGCCCACGGGACAACCGTCGTCGAGATCTGGTTCGTTGTCCTCGGCCTAATCGAGCCGACCGAGGCGACGCCCACGGGAAGGAGGGGGAGAACGTTTGGGAAGCCCTAACCCTAATTTTGATCTCTCTGGGAAGAAGGGAGGCGGAGATTTGGAAAGGCCTGCTGAAAATGAGGAGAGAGAAGTATGGTGAGTGAGCAGTGGGCCCACAATTTTTGCTTTACTCTAAAATGAATGTTATAAAGTAGCTAAAAGCTACATTCTAAAAACTGCGTTTAAGTGCAATTTTTTAGAAAAAAATTTTCTGAAACACATTTGGGAAAGCAGTTTGCCAAACGGTGTTTCCAACATGATGTGCGTTTAAACTCAGAAATCTGAGTTATAAACGCTAGGCAAACGCACCCTCAATCTCTTGTAGAAGAGGGAGTGGACTTAATCAACTGCACAAACCTTTGGGGGCATTTATATATCATAATTTGCAGTATTGGTCGATATCGATCCCATTCAGACGATACCGATATATTTTGGTATGCCCTGATCCGATATTGACCGACAATGATACTGAGACCAAGACCGACGCCGAGGTTCTCTTTATAAATCAATTCGGCAAAAAATGAATAAAAAAGACTAACCAACAAGGATGTAAAAGCATATTAACGTTATAAAAGCATGTAAATGGAAAAAACTTATCTCGCAGGCAAACCAATCAGCAAGGATGTTTATTATTTTATTCAATTTCAAAACAACTACTATGAAACAACACAAAAAAGTATGCAGTTAAAAACACTTTTTTCATAATAACGGTCCAGTAGGGTTATTAATATATCACTGATATATCGAATTTATAACGGTAAATATCGGTTTGCATTTTTAACATAATTTTTATATTATGAACAACACACTTAATAGTTATCTATTATAAAATATTCAAGAAGAGTTTCTTAAAAATTAAAACTAAAAAGGTTCATACACAAACCAACATTACAATATACAAATTATCACTCTAACTAAAACGGTTCAACTAATATGAAATAATGAAAACAAAAAAGATCCCAATTCAACTTTCAAGTTTCAACATCTATTAATCATCATTAGCCTCAAAACCGATATATCAGTGATTTAACTAAACCTAACTGTGATATATCAATTTTTTCTCTCTCCCGCACCCCTGTGTTTTAAGTAAACCTAACTGTGATATATCGGATTTTTTCAAAACCGATATATTAGTATATATCGGTCATATCGGACGATAATATCGGTACCGATATTTGACCGATTTTTTTCACACAAAAAAAAATCGATTTCGAACCGATACCGTTATATATCGGTTATATAACCGATATATAACGGTTTTTAACTGCATAGATAGAAAATACTTATAATTATGCATAAATGTCTAAAATATTGTCTATAAATTTATTAATAATTATTTGTTTTCCGATACCAAAAAATCCGATACACCAATCTGAAACTGCCGATCCCGATGCTTATGGAAAGGGTCTGATACCGCAAATATATATATATATATATATATATATATATATATACCGCAAATATATATATATATATAAATATATATATATATATATATATATATATATATATATATATATTAGTGATATTAGTGATAATACATTGATAATATATTAGTGATAATATATATATATATATATATATATATATATATATATATATATATATATATTAGTGATAATACATTGATGGAATGTTTCGACTTAGTTAAGTGACTTAACTTAAATAACCATTCAATTTATTACCCAAGGAAACTTCTTTAACTTTACAATAAATTACAATTAACAAAGAAAATAAATAATCAAAGCAAACAAAAAAAGCACTCTCAAACCCTAAGCATCCCTAAATTGAAATGAAACACTCGCGTGTGTGAACAATGACGGAGGGGAGGGGGCCAATGGGTGTTGTGGTCCCCCAAAACTTTTTGAATGTAGTTTTAAGTATATACTTTTAAAAAACCTTGTTAAGTAAGGAAAGCTTTGGCCCACCCAAGCATAAAGTACACATACATAGATGATTAGCCCACCCACACCTACTCTTGTTTGGTTTGATGTATTTTTAAGGTCTATGGCTGCTTTATTTAGTAGTATTGCAAACGAACAAGCTCAACTTACAAGCTTGAACATGGAAATGAGTTTGACTTATTTAACAATCGGAACTTGAATATAGGAAGATTGGCTCATAAGCTCATTAACCAGCTCGAATTACGGCCTAATAAGTTTTTCTGCATATTATATGCATAATACATCCAGCTTGACTTGTCAACAAACTCGACTTGTGAAGAATATATTGCAAGTGTTGTTACAAAACAAGTTTAGCCCATGGTCTAAAGGGTTTTTTTTTCGAGTCCAGCAGATCAAGCTAATCACAAGTCCTTCAGCTCAAGCTTGAACATAATTTTGAAATTTGAAATGCGAGCTCAAGCTCGAAGCCGACAATTTTGAAAAATGAGCTTCAACTGAATTCATTAATTTGAAGCTATAAATGTACAGAGTTTGAATGTGCGTTACTCGACTTGGCTAGATTTCAGCCTACTTTGTGGTACTGTTCATTGCTTTATGTTAATATTATGACTAATTATTTAATAGGTAATTGTTTCTAATTACCTACATTGTACTTTTTATAAATGAAACTGTTGCAGAATTTTAGTCATGTTTTGCTCTACTTTTTTTAAAATAAATTACTCTTGCAAACAATATGTTATAGATTAAAAGAACTATTAGTTTGTGATGTGTTAATAATGAAGAATTAAGCCAGATTAAACCGCATCTGATTTACTGAAATAGAACCATGTTCATGAAAATTGGATACTTGTTTCGTATTTTGTCATTTAATTTGGCCCCCCTCAACTGCCAAATCTTGGCCCTGTTTTTGTGTGTGTGCTCACATATATATAAGTTAACGATTAACCTTAATCCGTAGTGGTAGTACATTGATAGAATACTTTCACATAACTTAGTTTAAGTGACAGACTTAACTATGTATATCATTCAACTTAGATAATCATTCGACTTAATTAACTAAGGAAACTTCTTTAACTTCACACATATTTCGGTTAGCAAACAAAATAAAATTCAGAGGAAACAAAAAAATACACTCTCTCAAACCCTCATCGCCCCTAAATTGAATTGTAACCTAAATTGCATTGCAACGCTCTTGTTGTATTCAACTTTGTATTTGTTTCCTATTATATTATCAAATACATATCAGATTTATCACCATTTGTTTCCACTTGTGTTTTATTTCATGTGCATCCACCTTTTGCCAAAAGTTGATATTGATTTTATTTCTGAACAAGAAATGTATTCGCATATGCAGCTATAATGCCAAAACAAATACAGGCAGTTGAGTACCAATATACAAACAATATTTTATCCGGTTACAGATTTATCGGAGCCTATGATTTATCCCTACTTGAAGTGCAACACTAGCTTTTCCCTCTCGAATATTGGAAGAGTAAAAGAACATATTCCTTCAACTCGAAAGGGGAAAAGGAAGACGAGCAGCGAGTTCAAACTTATTTTGCACCAAGACCAACCCTGTGAACCCAACCAGCTATTAAAAGTGTTACAATCATGTAGGATGCTATACAAAAAAGCTGATATGGTAGTTGCTCGTTCCTATTTTGACAATTGAATATCAATTAATACATTGGATTCAATTTATAGTCAAGTTGTGGTTGATGCAATTAATAAGCCAGTCTGGTATATAACTTACAAATTACCATGCTATAAGAATTAAGTTGTTACAAGATACCAAGAAAAAGGTTGAGTTATTGGTTGATAATTTTAGAAGTTATTGGGCTTTTAGTTGGCTGTATTATTGCGGTTTGATGGGTGGCAGGATCAATCAAGTAGACTAGTCACTAAGGAACTTTGTTGTTTATTGTCCAGTGGAAATTGCATTTGCGAGATCACTTGATGTCTCTAAATTGTGGTTGTGGAGGATGCTACTATTCTATGTAATTTCTCTACATAATTGGTTGAATGTCTTCAATCAAATAATATTGTCCACTCTGTCACTAATAATGCAACTACCTACCAAAGGTTGGGCAACCAAGTAGTTGAGGCATTTGGTATGGGGAGGTGGGAGGGAGAGAGGAGGCCCAGAGAACTAGGATCAAATCCTTGGGAACAGTCAAAAATTAGATTTAATTCTAAAGTAAAAAAAAAACATTGCAGCTAATTATAAGGTTACATTGAGGTCTGAATTTGCTATTTGGGAACAATGGCAAGATGGAGTGTGGGTAAACTTGCAAGACATGCCTCCTTTAAAAATAAATAAATAAATTTGAGACTTTGAGTATAGTCATCCATAGTTACTTTGAGTAAAGTCATCCATAGTTGTTCCCTTGGTTGAGAAACAGACAAGGAAATTATGTCCAGACCGTACTTGTTTTGCAACCATTTGTATCGTCTTGGGGAGTACCTATTAACATAAATGTCTGTAGAAAGCTTTGGTATTTACCCAAGACTTAGTACAATATATAAACTACAAGGACAAAAAAGCAATAAAAGCAATAGTTATTGTTCTTTGTAAATTGGAATAAGTGTGGTATTGTTGTACAAATTATAGCCACTCCCATTCACTTGTTACAAACTAAGGATTATATGGTAAACCTTTAACGGAAGATCTCTCTACAGTGGCATTCTTAGATCTGGGAGTACAATTAAAATTATCTTCACAAATAAATAATCTATATACGATCCTCACATAAACATTATCAAGCAGAGGTTGGATACAAAGGTTCATTCATTCTTTCATGAAGCAAAATATTTATGAATCCAACTTTTTGTTAGGACAATGAGAACTTTGCACACGGCTTGCAAGTGGAAGAATTTGTTTGATTTGATAAACGTAATGTTCCCAAATCATCACCAAAGAAGTTATATTACAATAAAATAAGCTAAACATATACCGTAATAAATTGGACGGTTTGGTAATCCACTTGTTCTTATCATCAAAGACAAACAGGTAAGAATGGCAAGAATGATATTGAGTTGAAATTTATTTACTACCAAGTTTATCAATCATCATCCTTTTTCCATCAGAATAGGCTCGGGCAGCAAGCATAAGAAAGCTTCATAAAAGCCTTCGACACAATTTTTATTAAATATATGGTTCTTTTCAGCAGTGCAAAGTAGACACATCACTTGCTCCTTTGTTGCATGAGCTTAAAGTGCATATTTAAAAGGTAAGTCTACCTACCTGCCAACATAACACTCTAAAACTCATAACTACCTTGCTTGGAAAACGATATCAACAACCGGTCAAAAACATTTTGGTGCTTTCTTATGCTTCATAACCGACCTCATTCAGATGGGTGACGGCTTGGAAGATGATGATGATTCACATGATGCATGGTTTAGCATTATCCAAACCACTTGATTTCTAACTCATAAACAATAAATGATAAAAAAAACTGTCAAGGACAATTTTGATCAAAGACTGGACGGCGAGATGGACAAGTCATTGCCTAATGACTATATACGCGTACGCGAAAAGCGAACATGGACCATGCACAATGAAAGTCCATGCTCAACAGATAGCTACTATGTGTGTCTGTAGGCTGCATCCTGTGTTATCGAAACTGATAGCCTGAGATATAGGCTGGAGTAAACTTGTGGGTTAGGTTGATTCATAAATTTGGTTACGTTTCAACTGAGATATTGGGTGGAGTAAAGGTTGTGAAAAGCACTAGGCACTAGTCGGACGGGCACGGCCGCTTAGCCCCTAGCCAACCTAGGCAGTTCAAAAATATATAAAAATATATAATAATAAAAACTACTAAAATTGCATAAAAAGTCAAAAAAACCAAAAATCATGCATAGTCGGACGTCGGGATGAATAGGCAGGTGCCTAGGTGGGCATCGTACAGGCACCAGGCGTCACCTAGGCCGCCTTTTAGAACAGTGGGTGGAGTAACCCTTTCTTTATCCATAAATTTGATTGTTTCAATTAGTACCTTTTCCATGAATAAACTTTTGGGTTAGTTCCTCGGAGTAGGTAACTTGATTTACCGAAAACAATTGTGAACTTATCCTATTATCCATTACTTCAAACGAATTTATCATTTCTAATGACGGTCCTCGACTAAATGGGCCAACCTAGGGCTAATTTGGTTCCTGTTTGAAATGGAACGTTTGTCAATTCTAACGGTAAAGGAACTATGTTTGGTTTCCATCATTGTCGTTTTCACCATACAAAAATGGCTGAAAGCTGAAAATGGTAAATGTGGATCACAGGAACACCATCTGGTGTTTGCCATTTTTAAATGGGCACCAAACTACCACATAGAGAAAGTAATTTGGTAAGTGTCGCACTTACTATTTTGCTATACAATAAGTCACTCCTCATTTCTTCTAATGCTACTTTGAAGAGCTACATTAAGTTGGATATTTCGTCTCTTCTACTCTTCTAGGGAGCAGGGAAATCTCATCAACAGAGATGGCAAAATAAGCAGATAAAGGAGAAGGATTAGTGATTTTCTTCCTGGTTCTCTTTGAAAAGATCCTCTTTTCTATCATAAGAATGAGATGATCCTGGGGTTGCACAACAGAATCCAAACGAAAATTTGAAGTTTTGGTTTGGTTTGCTTCCAGTTTTGGGCCCACTACAGTTTGGTTTGATATGGATATTTTCTCGGTTCGGTCTGTCAAGAAAAGGGTTCGGTCGGAACAAACCTACCAATACATAGCCCTATGAAACCATAAATTCTATTAAACAATATCCAGCAACAACATTTTATACTTCATAAGAAATATTGGGATAGTTTCTAGTATAATAGAAGAAGCATCCAATTCCGATTATGGGTAGATTCTAGTATCAAATGGCTCCTCATAAGGGGTATTTTCCATAATGACCTACCAATGTAGACAAGTACGACTTTTCAACAAATTAAAAACATATTAATTAACATTCACGAACCTAGATAACCGGTAGATAACAAAGAGTCGAAGAAGACTATCAAGTGTTCAAGCTACCACCCTATAATTTTGCCTTCACAATATTCTTGATTTGCTTAACGTCACCAGCCTGTCTCTGTAAAAAAAAAAGATGGAAAGCATAAGATGATATGAATAAAACGGCAGTAAAGACAAGCAGGTCTCGCAATGGTTAAAACCTTATATAGCCAGCTATAGCAATCACCATATTTTTCTTGCAATAGTATCCATTCCATGGCCATCTCATACTCAATTGTATTTGGCTGGGAGCAGTGTGATGTCGAGACAGCCTTTCTCTAGAAACACAAATACAATACAAGTAGTTAAGCAAATGACTCAACATACGTACAGAAAACAATTCGAGAGCAAGAAGCATCATTAATCCTACCATCTCCTCACGTTGCATTTGGAACCTTCGCTCAAACGATAAGTGGCCATGAAAGGTAGCCTTTGGCGCCACCGGCAGCATACCTTTACTGGCTATGAAGGGTCTGTAAAACATATAGATAGATCAGCAAATGCAGGACAGGATGGGCAAATTGGGCAGATTGGAGTTGGAGCTAGCTAGATCTATTTCTGGATCCACTTCACTATGAGAGAAAATTGGACTTACGCGAATCTTAAACTGAAAAATCTGCATTATCAGTTCAACAAATTGTTAATTTTACATGTTTGGGTTGTAAAAAGTTGTGCATTAACCGGAGTGCCTCAAGGCCAATAGTTTAGGACTTGCTCTTTCTAAAAACTGAGGTCTATAATTTATGTGGGAAGTTATTCATAACTTTTGCTATCTTTCTGGACCTTTTGTTGACCTTGTGGAGTTCAGAATTATTTTCTAGAGGGGAAGTGTAGGAAATATAACAAAACAACAATGACTTCATTACCCAAATTGTTGGGGTCGGCCATATGAATCCTTTCTTTCATTCACCTCCGTTAAAGGCTACTTACCTTGTAATGTTAGCAAATACATGTCCTTCTTTACAGCCTGTAGGCCTTCACTAATTCTAGTAGCTTCTTTAACAAATACCCTATCACTAATATCCAGTGCATACCATTGTTCCATATGTCCAAACAACCTCAGCTGATTAGCTCACTTATCGTCAAGTGGAACCACCTTCAACTTCCCTCAAATATGCTCAATTATATGTTTCAAAACATCGCCCATCATCCAACTTAGCATTCTCATTCGAGAAATGATCCTTTTCTCATACGGTTCTTAATTACCACCGGTGTTCAAAATTTGTTGTGTGGATTCGGTGTGCAGGAGGGGCGCCTAGCACCTAGGCGCCAAACAGGTATCAAGCAGTTTTTTTTCTCTTCTACTGCTCCCTTGTAACAGCTTATATATATATATATATATATATATATATATATATATATATATATAAACTAATTTTGGTTCTATTCATTATTTCTCTCATCTCTAAACGTCTCTTGTTATCTATTACAGGGTTCAAACACTTCTACAAGGATGCAACAATAAAAACATTGGAACAAATTATCATTTTATATGAACAATAGGACAAGTTCATTGTATTTTTACTTTTGTATAAACAACAAGACATATCCAAAACATATATAGATCCATAAAACATATCCAAAACATAACATGGCAAAACATAAAAAGTATCCCAACTCCTAAGCATCAAACTTCCTCTCCATAGTCTTCCAACACAAGTCGCACAAGGCGCTTAGATGCCGAACAGGTCCGAACAGGACCCCACACAAAGACACAACCGCATTACATTGCCGAATAGGAAGTTTTTACCTATGGGAGCCTAGTGCCTAGGCAGCCAAACAGACCGATTTTTAGAACATTGATTACCACCACGCTAATCCATAAAGTGTAGCTGATATTATAGTTGTCTTATAGAATTTACTTTTCAACTCATGTGGTGTACTAAGATCACAAAGCGCTTCGCATTAACTACCGTGCTTTACTTAGATGTGATCTCATATTCAGGATTTGTACATATAATTTCGTAGTGGAGATCCAGTTCGCATCTAGAGTTGTGGATCTTGGCACCATAGAGCTTTATTTAAATTTATTCTGAGTTCAGTCTTGAATATGAATCTAGGTAAGTTTGGATCAATTTGATTCCAATATTAGTTGTCATGTTTCAGTTAGTTTGCAATTTTACTTCATGTGGACATTTAATTATATTTTCCAGTCCTATTAAATAAGGATGCAATCCGACCTTATTGATTGATGAATAATTGTGATTTTAGACTCTTGACTTATGTGAGATGCATGTAAGTGCAAACTATGCCTCCTCTACCTTTCTTTCTATTTTGATGCCCAGCCCACGCCCGCTTTCCCTCCTCCTGTCCTACAGAACCTGACAACAGAATCCCTCCCCCTCCTACAGAACCTGACAGTCCCAATTCAGTTGTGAACTGGTAGGACTATAAAATGGACAAAGCAATCCGTTGTCCGTACGAGTCCGGCTCGATAAATGGTTCGACCGCGGGCCGTCCGATTGAATTAACGAACAAAACTTGGACATTTTTTTGTCCGTTTAAAAATCGGACCCGGACACGGTCATATCCATGTCCGGTCTGAATTTGTCCGTGGACCGTCCGATAGTGGAGACTCCTTTTGGTTTTGCATCAATTATGTCGTATCATTTTGGTTTTGCATCAATTTTTTGTTGTCCAGTCTGGATTTTCGTTAACCTTTTACCATTATTGTTGTATTCTTTAACCTTCAATTGTATTTGCTTTCAATTTGATTTTTTTGTACCAACTATCAAAGTATCTTGATAAAATAACAGCTTTTGGTAATATATTTAATTTGTCCGCGGACCGTCCGATTGAATTAACGAACAGTGGTTGTTCGTGTCCGTCCGATCCAAACTCGAACAGTGGATTGTCCATGTCCGTCCGTCCGAACTCATTTTTATTTTCGGACCGAACACGGACAGTAGACTGTTCGTGTCCGTTCGGCTCGTTTACACCCCTATGAACTGGAACGAATAATCGGATTACTCTTCAATCACTCGGGTTACTCATAATCGGATTACTCTTCAATCACTCGGGTTACTCAGTACCCAGTTAATCTCCAAAAATAATTAATTTTAATGGGAATTACAAAACTGACCTATAAATAATAATAAAAAATCAAATATATGTCATGTTACAATTATGGAACGACAATTAACAACATAACTTCAATACCAATGTGAAACATAAATGATTATAACTAACATCAATAGAACGAGCTTAAGTTTGACAATAAATAAATAATTGAGGAGAAAAAAAAAAAGTCTAGATTTTCAACACTATTGAAAATGAAACAGAAGTCCCGATAATATTGAGTTGATACCGAAGGACAACATTATATTATTTTACAATTATTTCATTCAAAAACATAAAGGACTTGTGATGCGAAAGAGGGTTGTGTGTGCTTCTTCTAGCTTTTATAGGCTTTACTTGTCTTTTGGGTTCTTTTACCAAACCCAACTAAACATCCAACCCGGTGACAAAGTAAACAGGTCAATTAAAAAAATCTAAACATTAAAAAATCTAAACGGGTCAATTAACAAAATCGACCAGATTAACTACTATTTGTCCAGTAATGACCCTGGCTTTGACCATAGTACATGAGTTTCTACTCGGGCCTATGTCGTCATCGATTAATCGAGCGAGTACTCTGCCAAGTAATCAGATTTTAGTAACATTGATGGTTATATTTGTGCCCATTTGCCCACATGCAATGCAATTTATTTAGGATTGCTTCTAAATGTATTATTGGTTGCAGTTCATAGTAGTCATGCATATAATTTGCCTAGGATTCATCTATTAAACCTATCTTGGAGTCTTGCATCATCTGAGTCTTTTGTGATCATTTGCATTAGACCATGCTTTGAACTGATACCTCCTCGATCCAATGTCAATTAACAAGGACAGGCTAGGTGTTCCCAGAAGTGACGTCAGATTATTATTTCAGTGTGGGGACAAGTGGACAAGGAATTGTAAGGTATAGGAAGAAAGAAGGTAAGTAGTTAGAGTATGAAATACAAGCCAATTTGAAAAGAGCAGAATCTGAATTGACACTAGTTCAAGCTGAGGCAGAGGCTGATTTGGACAATGAGAATCTGCAAATAAGATAGCAAGTAAACAGGAGTCTTTGGAGCTTGCCCTCAGGCAAAAAGCTGAATTTTGGCGACAAAAAAGTGGGGGAAATGGTACATAGTGGTGAGAAGAACACCGCCATCTTCCACACGATGGCCGGGATCCATAGTAGCCAAGGCAGAATACTATTGATAACTGTGGAAGGTACTATTCTAAATGTACACAAAGATATGTAAATGATTATATTGCAGATTATTACACTAACAAATTTCAAGAACAAGAAGCCATGATCCACGAAGATGTTCTATGCAACATTCCTTGTCTTCTCAATGAGACAGACAATGCATGTTTGGAAGTATTCCGCCAGATGAGGAAATTTGTGGGGCAGTTTTCAGCCTCAACAAGGACAGACCCCCTGGATCGGATGGTTTCCAGGGGTTTTCTTCCAGCTTTGCTTTGATATTATATGCTTGGATTTGTACAGCGATGTGAGGTCCTTTGTGGACAATGCTACGCCAAAGGGTATGAATGCAAGTTTTTTGTTATTGATTCGAAAGAAAAAGGTGCTGAGAAAGGCTCTCAATTCCGGCCAATCAACATCAACTTGAACAACTTCATTGTAAAAGTGATAAGCAAGATTCTAATTGGAAGGCTTAGTTATATTATTCTATAGTCAATGGTATGGTTTCATCATAGCAATGTGGTTTCATACATAGCAGGTCAATTCACAGGTGCATATTGTTGGCTTTGGAAATGGTGAACGAGATGAAAACAAAAAGACATGGACGCAATGTGGGGCTGAAGGTTGACACAACAACAGGCGTACAACAACCTAGAATGGAGTTTCCTTATGGCAGTCTTTCAGAGATTCGGTCGGTTTTGGACGGTCTTGGTGTGCTTGGCTCTATACTCTTCTCCAGAGTTTCGTGATGGTTAATGGAAAGATCTGTGGCTATTTTCAACCAAAGAGAATCTCCGCCAATGGGATACTCTCTCCCCGATGTTATTCGCCTTTTAGCTGAAGCATTGAGCAGAGGCTTGCAAATACTTGGAAAATATAGATTAGTGAAGCCAATGTGCGTTAGCAATGGAATATCTGGCCATCCTACCATTTTGCGGACGATATTTTTGTTTTTTCTAGTGATATTTGGGGTCTAAGCAAGGTTGTAAAAGTCGCTAGGCTGTAGTCAGGCGGGCATCCGTCGCCTACCGACTAGCCCCGCCTAGTACTAGTCGGTCCACAAAAAAATTGTCAAAAAAACTGCTGAAAAGTGCCCATAAACCCCAAATAACCTACATAGTCAAGCACATGGAGAGGCAGGCTAAGGACACTGGCCCTCTAGCACCTATGTGTCGCCTAATCCCAATTTTTTGAACATTGGGTCTACGTTATCTGTTGGACTTCCTCATAAAATACCGACAAGCTTCAGGTCGATGCATCAATGTCAGTAAAACAAAAAATCTTTCTAAGAGGGGTTCTTTTGCTCGCCAACATGCTATTATGGACCTCTTTGGTATCATGTTAGGGTCTCTAGGCTCTCTGCCTAACAAGTACCTTGGAGTTCCATTGGTGCAGGGCAGAATCAAATGTAGTCATTTGGGACCCTTGGTGGATAGCACAGCATGGAAGGGGAGATTGTTGCCTTTTAGGGTAAAAAACTGTGCTAGCAAATTCGCTTTTGAAAGTTGTAACAATATACAATATGAGTATTTATAAGTAGCCAAGTATTTATAAGTAGCAAGGAGAGTCAACAAAATCTGTGAATTCATGATTAGAAACTTTGTTTGGACTGGTAAAGCTTCAAGGACGAAAAAGATAACGGTTAGATGGGAAATATGTTGCAAGCCAATTCGTGAGGGTGGTATTAGACTCCGAAAATTGAAGGACACTTAACTGGTCCTTCTAATGAAGTTGGCATGGGATTTCCTTCGAGCGGATGACCTGTTTGGCCCCTTCATGAGAGCAAAATTCAAGAAAAGAAATTGAGGCCCAGTGGACTACCACAAGCAATCTTCGATTCGGCTGGTAATGTGAAGGGCATTATCGTATGAGTGTCCACAAGTGGGATGGGTAGTAGAAAATGGCATGACCATTGACTTGTGGAGGGACCAATGGCAAGGTGCATCTCTGCAAGATAGACTTGACTTACAAGATGCAGATTTTCAGGGCTGCAAAGCCAAACTTGCATACCTCTATTAGGGAGCAAATGATGGTTGTGCTACAGCAGGCAGGGATAATTGTCGCTAATATGCCAATCCTAGCCTCTTGGATGACCAAAAAGTGTGGTCCATTGACAGACAAGGTTACTTTTCCATCAAAAGTGTCTATGAGTTAGTAAGGAAAAAGCTTTAACCAAATTGGTGGTTTAAAAAGTTTCGGAGGAAATCAGTCCATCCCAAGCTCCCAGGCATCGCTTGGAAGCTTGCCCATGACAGAATCGCGGTGGATGAGTCAGTCCAAAAAAAGGGTTGTTATAGAGCGTGTAATTGATACCTTTGCCAGTCACAGATGGAGAGCACATAGCACCTACTGTGGGAATGCTTAGTTATCGGGCTGCTTTGGCAGTGGATGAGAGAAAAATCTGGAGTGCAAACTCCATTGACATGCATGCATCAATCGCTCAAGGTCAACCAGTGTTTTTGCAAGTCACAGATGGAGAGCACATAGCACCTACTGTGAGAATGCTCAGTTACGGGCTGCTTTGAGAGTGGATGAGAGAAAAATCTGGAGTGCAAACTCCATTGACATGCATGCATCAAGCGCTCAAGGTCAACCAGTGTTTCAGCACCCCCCCCCCCACCCGTCAGGGATATGTGTTACACTTCTATATGGGCCACCATGGTAGAAGTGTGGAAAGGCCGTAACAAAGTGGTCTTTGAAAAGTTAGAATCCGTGGCAGTCAAAACGAAAAATCTTGGCCTGGGTTAGGAGAGACAATAAATGGTCAAAGAATGGTGCTACAAGGCAGGATCGAGAAATTATGCAAAATGTGGTTCACAGGTCACTGTCAAGAGCTCCAAAGATCAAGGATGGTATCCACCATCAGTGGGCTTAAATAAAGTCAACACGGACGAGGCAACGAAAGGAAACCCAGTCCCAGCAGGGTTGGGTGTAGCGTTTAGAGACCACAAGGCAACTGTCCTTGGAGCTTTTTGGAGGGGCTTTAGGGCCCACAAGAAATTTTTAGCCGAATGTGAAGCCATTGGGACTGGGGTTGAATGGGCTTTAGCAAATGATTGGTTAAGACTGTGGATTGAATCTGACTCTCTATCAGCAGTCCATGCATTTGGCCAAAGCTTAATCTAATGGGGTCTTGAGAGCCAGATGGGTCAGGACAGAATTGAAGGCTCAGCATCTAGTAATCACATCCACCTTTACAGAGGTGAACTTTCCAGCCAACTCCATAGCAAACAAGGGTGTCCAGTTAGGTCCATATATTAGCATGTAATGTTTTGGGAGGCCTCCCTTTTTGTATAAGGTGGAGGACCATTTTAGTGTCTAATTGAGGTTTTGTAAATAGCATTTTTGTAGTGGTGGATGGCAATGTGGTTGGACGCCACAATTGCTGGGTACCACACTTGTAATGTTTACCCTCATCAATATATATATATATATATATATTTTTTTTTTTTTTTTTTTTATACAAGCAATAACGGGAAAGAGATTAGAGTTGGTAACTACAATGATAAGGAGAAAGACTAAAATAGTTTTGTCTACAAAAACTTGAGTGGGTAGATGAATAATCGAGAGGAAAAAAAAATTGAAAATGCTTGATTCAAAATTTGGTATACAGACAGAAATTAGGTAGAGCTACTTGTGGATAAAACATCATGGGAAAGCATTGTGAAGTAAAAAAAGGGATAAGGGCAACAGAGGATGTTATTAATGTTACGAATGCATATACACTAAATAGGATTACATGAAAATACTAAAAAGGGAATAGTTTGATTCAAGGATTACCAATAAAAGAAAGGTTATAAAGAGAAGGAATGGTCATTTTGGAAAAGAGGCTAGGTATTTGGAAAAGAGGCTAGGTATTATGATAGTATAGATCTAAGAAACATGGACGCTCCAAAATTCATGTTGTATTTGGCGTATCGGACACACGTCATACCAGGGACTCTTCCTAAATACACTAGGACACAACAAAATAGGTGTCGCCATATCTGAAGCGTGTTGTGTTGAATCCGTACAACAAAGGTATATACGGAGGCTATGGGTATGGAAATAGGAATGATGAAGGGATAATAAGATCCTTGAGCTTTGCATAGATGTATTGATATTATAGTAGACAACTTATTTAGTTATTTTAGGGTGAACCAAATATTAGTCAAGTGGATTATTTTACTAGTAGGAAAGTAGATAGACTGCATATAAAGCTTGTGAAGTTATAACATGTGAGAGCTTAACCACACAACATAAGTTGATGGGATTAGGAAATGGTAGAAATAAACAAGACAACGAAAAATAGATTGTTTAACTTGGAAGGTGATAAGCATAGTTATTAAAGGCCCAAGGCGCACCGCGGTGTAAAAGATTGAGGCGCTAGGCACAGATGCGAGCCTCATGAAGACGAGGCACACATTTATTCAAAAAATAATAATAATAATATTTATAAATATATGACTATGTAATAGATATTGAAAGTGGACAGGCCAAGTCATTGTCGAGCATGACTATAAATCTTGTGAGTTTTTTTCCTTTCGATCTACCGAATAGAGAAGCATATAAGCTTCTGAGAGTTTTAAGGTTTTTTTCTTTGATCTTCAGAGACTTTTCAGTTTCCAAGAGATATTAACTGACAAATCCAACGTCTATGTTGCACGGACACGGATACGACACATATTTTGGTGTGCCCTAGTGTAATTGGATTGTTCATGCAGTGCCCAATACGTGTATGTGGAGTGTCTGATATGTGTTCGATATGATACGACAATATTTTTGGAGTTCTTGTGCTTCCTAGTCCAACGGTGGTCCCTACTCACAGAAATTTGTTATCAAAAAACATATAAAAGAAAACATAAAGTAGCATATGCATAAGGCACACCTCATATAGGCCTGAAGCTCACTGAGGTGCACGCCTCATAAAGGGTGCCTCACCTCACATGTTCTGAGGTGCAAAGGTTGAAGCCCCGTGCATCTTGTCCCTTTGATAACTATGGTGCAAACTTGGTGTTTTTGTAAGAAAAAAGAGGACAATTATCTTTAAGAAAATTTGCTACTACTTGTTTAATAAAAAGAATCTCTATTACAAAGTGTGTAATTACAAGAAAATTCTAAATACAAGTAGAGAAATATCTGGATAGTGCAGCGATAAAGGCTTGATCGACGCGTAATCACTTCGCTCCGTGACTATCCGACACAGAGATGAAAAATTGCTAAGTGCTCTCAGTGCTCACAAACGATGATGGACAGAGCGCCCTTACAAGGAATATACTTGGAATGCTCAGAAGTGATTACTTGATTGCACAAAAACCAATACTATTTATAGCAAAATCGTGAAAACAGCTGAATTGTTCAGATTCACGCAGAAATGAGCTTCACTGTCAAAGTAGTCTATTTCAGCGTGGATAATATCCACAAGAGAAGCAGTTTCCGCATCACTTGGCCTTCTTCGACGTAACGTTCTTCTAGCGTGGCAGACGATTTCGCATTAAGCGTGGACTGGCTACCACGTGGTCGGCTATAATATGAGGCAAATTTAATGATTAGAGCCGCCTTAAATGTCCGACTCCTCATTTCTGTAACATTCTTCATTAAATACTGCACTACTTCGAGATCCATAACGTCCAACATTAATGCTCATCTTTATAACTGCATACAGCGCAAGAATCACGCGGAAGATGGATTTCCGCGTAGGAGCTACCCACTCAAAACTGAAATTTTTGCATGGGAATACTTACACAGAAATGAGATTTTAGCGTGGGAGCTATCCACGTTGAATTGGAATTTTAGCGTGGGAGCTACTCACACAGAATTGGGATTTTAGCGTGGGAGCTACCAACACGGAACTCAAATTTTAACGTGGAAATTTTGTTTCATGAATTTTGGAGGAATGAAGAAGTCCATGGGTGTTTAGGACAAAAGAGGATTTCATATAAAGATTGCAAAATGTGTAAATATTGTGAGAGAAATTAGCGAAGAAAGAAGCTAATGAGGCTAAATCCAAGGTTTATGATCATTTGTGTAAGAGGCTAGTAATTAAAGAGGGAGAAACGAAGGTCAATAGTAGGATGGAAATAGAGACCTAGCCAATATTAAATATATCAAGGGTGAAGAACAAAAGGTATTAGTTAGTGAAAATGTCATTGAAGTAGGGGAGTTATTTTCACAAGTTATTTAAGAAGAACCTAAAAAGTTTTAAAATGGAAGCATATCAGATAGTTCAGGATGTCTCATATTGCTATTAGGACCCTTAAAGTTAATGAAGTTCGAAGAAAATGAAAAATAGCAATATAGGTCTGAATAACATTTGTATTGAGATTTAGAAATATTTAGGCAAGAACAGCTTGATATCGTTAACTAAATTATTTAACCAAATCGTAAGGATTAGGAAAATACATGATGAGAGGAGATTATCTATATATAAAAACATCGGAGGAGATATCACACCATTTTCCATCGTCGGTGCTTCACATCAAAAATCATTGTCAAGTCCTTGTATGTTTGTCGTATATGCTTGTGCTAGTTATGGATGAAAATATTAGTTAACAAACAAGAAGTTTCACGGTGCATGTTCTTAGTTGAGGAGAGTATAGAAGGGTTAGACTCTAAATAGAATTGTGGTGAGATACTCCGAAATATAAGGGTTTTAAAATTATGATGAAAGAAAAGTATATAAAATTTAACTTCAACCAAATGTCAAAGAGAAATGAGGGAGGAGACAGCTTCATGGACAATAGATAACAATGAGCATAGTCATCTTCATGGACAATAAATAACTATGAGCAATAGTTTCGGTATTTAGGATCCATCATTCACCATCATGCAAAGATTGAAAGTATGTTGTTTATGGAATTAAAATAGGATTTAAAATAGGATTGTTGAAATTGAAGAGTGATTCTAGGCCAAGTGTTTTGTAATCACAACATATCGTTGAAGTTAAAAAAGAAAATTCTATATGACATCTATAAGGCCATGTCCCCTATGGATTAGTGTTGGACAACTCAAAAACATATCCAAAAGATAATGAGCGTAAATGAAATCTTGAGATGAATGAGTGTCAATACATTGAAAAAATAGGATATGAAATAAGCATATTCATGGAAAATTGGAGGTGGCACCACATGAGGATAAAATGAGAGAAATTTGTACATGGGCATGGACAACGTAGACCGATAGATGAACCAATTAGGAGCGATATGATATTAGTCAAAGGAGTTGTTAAAACTAGGGATAGGACTAAACTAACTTGGATTAAGTCGATAACAAAGGATATGGTTTTTTATAATGTTGCAACGAAATGGACCCATGGCCCTTTAGTCAATCCCAGAAATTCAGATAAAGGTTTTGTTGTTATTGTCACACTAGTCTACATGAGGTGTCCCTTTAGTTGTGTCCTACTTCATTATAACAGAGACCAAAGCCCGTCCTATTTTGTTTTGTTTTTTTTTTTGTGTCCAAGCATATATTTTCCCTTCAGACTTAATAATAGCATGTGTTATGAAGTGAATAGTAAACAGGAAGCAGTGACTCCCCAAAAATGGTCTTGTGACAGGTTGAACACGACATTGACACTCCAGATACACTAGGAGAAGCCAAAATCGGTGTTGTGGTAGTGTTGTTGTGTCTGTATCGTATTTGTGTCAGTGCAACATAGCTTGCAAAAGACTGAATTGCATCCTTGTATTCAGCTTTGCTGGAATAAATTGTTTCGACTTCCCACCTCAAAAAACAACATAATTTGTTGGTATCACCTGAAAAGTTTCTGCTTTCTCCCTTGCTCTCCTCCTTTCCTATATGTTCTGTTTTGCAGTGAATTAAATAATGTTATATGAGATCCCGGCCATTTTACCAATGGCTCATGATCAGGCAACTATCAAACATATATTTAATTGTGTCATCACAAAACTACTCTTTTTCTCCACAGGACTACCTAGGGCTTTCCTATTTTCTCAGCACAGCAAGAGTATCCCAACAATTTAAGCATTTAGAGCATAGTCTATTGGGAGTCCTGAATATATATATATATACACACACACACACATGCCCTAAGCAGTTAAAAACCGTTATATACTGGTTATATAACCGATATATAACGGTATCGGTCCGGCACCAAATTTTTTTTGGAAAAAAATGGGTATCGATATTATCGGCCAATATGACCGATATATCTGTATATATCGGTTTTGAAAGAAATCGATATATAACGGTTAGGTTTTGTTAAAACCAAAAGTTGGGGAGAGAGAAGTACAAGGTCAAGAAGTGTTATAGATTCACTCTTCTCACTTGTTCACGATGATGAATATATGAAGGATGTAGAAGATAAAGATGAACAAATTAGGAAAGAAGGTGGAGAAGATGGTGATGGTAAAAACGAAGAAAATGAAGTTAAAGTTGAGGCTAATGAAGATTATTAGATGTTGAAACTTGAAAGTTGGATTGGGATCTTTTTTGTTTTCATATTAGTTGAACCGTTTTGAAGTGGTACTTTATATATTGTAATGTTGGTTTGGGTATGAACATTTTAGTTTTAATGCTTTAAGAAACTCTTCTTGCATATTTTATAATAGATAACTATTAAGTGTGTTGTTCATATATAAAAAATTTGTTAAAAATGCAAACCGATATTTACCGTTATAAATTCGATATATCAGTGATATATCAATAACTCTACTGTACTGTTATCATGAAAAAACCGTTTTTAACTGCATAGTATATATGTATATATATCAAGGTTCTAAACTGCGGTAGGCAGATGCGCGGCGGAGAGGATCCGCCTACCGCCTAATACATCTTACATGTGTGTGTATGACATCATGCCTATGTAAGTAAACACTAAATAAATTTCTCAAGAAGCTGAAGTTAGTTCTTTATAATTTCGAAGATTTCAAGTTTATTAAGACCGACAATGTCAGAATATGGAGTTGGATTCCCCGAACTAACATTAATAATAAATTAGAATAAAGAGAATCCAGGGTCCATAAACTGTGATGTTCCTTTTTTTCCCTTTTTTAATATAAAATATGCAGTTTTTTTCCCGAGATGGGAATCCTCCGAACTGTCAAACCGCCGTCGGCCGCCTACTCCACTACCGACGGCAAAAGCGGTGTGGAGAGCGGCCGCCTGGCACCTAGGGCGGACGTCTCGACCGTCTTTTGGAACAATGATATATATATAAAACTATAATATAACTAGTAATATACTATATGTCAACTACAACAAGAAAGCCATATCCGAGCAATTTATTGCACTTGGATCGTCAACACTGTATATAATTGTAATATTTAGTATCAAACAACAGTCAAAATAAGCCTTTCACGAAGTTTCACGATTAGTGACAGGAATTCTTATCCAACTCCTACTAAGGGTCATCTTTGTAGTAGTATTTGTCTCAAGAATACCGCAAGTATCAATATATTAAAAAAATGTTTCCAAAATTGAAAGCTTGTAATTCGCATGGATTTGTCACTGATCAGGTCTCAGCTTGATCTGATGTAACAGACACCTTTTGTCGGATCCGTGGAGCTAAACCAGTATCTGAGCCATCTAATACCAGGCAGAGATATGCATGAACTTGATAGGCATAGAGAGGATGGGTTCCATATGATTATCTGTTATTTGTGATAATAACTAATCACTTTATGCGAGTATAGTTTATCTCTAGGCTAACAATATGGAAAGAAGCTTTAAAATGCAAAGGATTATAAATAGGACAAGAAGAGATTATGCAGAATGACCATTATAGATTAGAAACATTAGGAAGAGATAATGAACATGGACATTTATGAAACAAAATATGAAATCGTGATCATTTTGCTCCTTAGGGTCACCCAGGAGGATGTTTCTCATGATTAAAATAAGATAATTGGCATCATAAAGGGGGCTCCAGAGTACCATGTTGCCAAAGAGTCCTCTCGATAGTGAAGGGAAGATAAAAAGGATGCCATATTTAATGGATCCGGATGTTAGGCAATCGATAAGGGTGTCCGAGTGCCACAAGGCTCCCGATTATGTTGGGCCTGCGGAGGGTCAAGATGTACACATACTTGCCACCATATACGTGGATATGGCTGTTTCAGCAACTCGGACCCATATCATCCAGGATACAAACAACTAGCTTTACCATCACACAAAGCAATGAAAAAAAAATTTGTAAAGAAAGCATTGTTGAAATGACAATTTTGAGATGATATAGAGCAGAATAGTAAAAGGTAAGACAAGAATAGAGGACATTTGTTGGAAGTTTGAAGTACCTTCCGTTAAGCATAAGATAAGAGAATGGTTTGTAATGGTTTAGACTGGCAATAGATACCAATGAAAGAGCCTCCAGGAGCAGTAGGATAATAGTCGAAGCAGCTGCTAGGGTTAGAGGAAGACTAAAAGGACCCTGGATAAAATAATTGCCAACGTTCATAACCCTAAGAAAGCTAAATGGATAAGGATACCCTTGCAGCTGACACCGAGGTTTTGGGTAAAGGATTTGTTATTGTTGTTGATAAGAAAATAGTTTGAAATGGTTTAGAATGGCAATAGATACCTGATTTCCCAATGAAAGAGCCTCTAGGAGCCGTAGGATCATAGTTGAAGGAGCCGCTACGATTAGAGGAAGACCAAAAGGAAACTGGATAAAATAATTGCCAACATTCATAACCCTACGAAAGCTAAATGGATAAGGATACCCTTGCAGCTGACACCGAGGATTTGGGTAAAGGATTTGTTATTGTTGTTGATCTATCTAATACCAGATTATATGTTAATATGGTAATAAATCTCACCATTTAGTAGACAGATGAGATATAGTTATACCCATTCCTTCAAACATGATAGACAATTATACAACCCTCATAAACACAGATGTACATAGTTTTTCGAGTAACAATCAAGGTTGTAAAAATCGCTAGTCCGTCGCTAGTCGGTTCCCGGGGACTAGAGATTAATCGGGGACTAGTCGGTTTAGATTTTTTTTAATATATATATGTGTGTGTGTGTGTGTGTTTTCAAAGTTGAAAAACAGCAACATCAGACTCACTTTGGAAGACTCGGTCCAAACTCCAAAAAGGAAAAAATAGAAACAGCAAAGTGAATCCAGCATACGAAAAACAGCAGCAGGGGTCTAAACATAAAAATAAACCATATGTCATATACATATGGAAAGTTCTTATTATAATTTCTTATTTGAGTTTTGAACTGATGTTTTGATGAAGAGAGTGCATGGGTCAGAGGAAGGGGTCTGCGTGGCCATGTGTTTGCCAGAGGAAGGTAGTCCCCACTTCCAATATTGCTCCTCCATGCCTAGCTTGATTTCAAGTTGTGAAATGGGCCGGGCGGCCCGGTGCCCGGCCCGAGCCCGCCCGGCCCGCCGCCTTATTAGCCCGGCCCGGCCCGCGACGAAGCCCGGACCGGCCCAGCCCCCCTGTCCCAGTGGTCCGGGTCGGGCCTCCCCCTCCGAGCCCAAGCCCGGCCCGGCCCGGACCGGAAAGAAATTTTTTTTTTTTTAATGGTTAACGTTAGGCCCGGTAGGCCCGGCCCGGTAGGCCCGAACCGGCCCGGCCCGGTCTAGCCCGGTCTGAACCATTTTTTTTTCTTTTTTTTTTTTGAATTGGAGGGGGTATTTTACCAAAATACCCCCATAATATAGCTGTTATTAAAACGTTGGAGGGGTATTTTGGTCATTTTCAAGAAAATGACCAAAAAACCACTCCAACAACTCTATTTTGAGGGTAGAGGGGGTCATTTGGCATGGGAAAAATCCTATAAATAGGCCATAAAATTCATTTTTCATACACAATTCACTCATTCAATCTTCATACAATTTTCTCTAAACTAAATCCGGCTTTCCATCAGTTTGCGAAGAAGCTCCCAACCCCGCTCAAGGCTCAAGCTCCGAAATCCGGCGTCCGATTTAATATTTTTTCTTCTCTTTCTCTCTTAAAAATTCAAAATTGTTTTATATTGTTTGATCAAAATTTGTTTGTATTTTTCTTACTCTCTCTCTCCCTCTCTTACTTATTAAATATTACTTACTCTTTTTTTATTTTTCGGGAATTTTTTTTCGGTGTATTTTTCTTCTCTCCCTCTCTTCTAAAAATTTACATTAATTTTTTATAATGGCCGGACAAGGTTCTAACCCACCTACCGGTGATGCCGGAAATACTTATGAATATTTTAATACTTATTTTGAGCAAAATCCTATTCCTGATGATACTCCTGAAGAATTAGTAGGATCCCCTCCTGAAATTGCGAGTTCCACTCGGAATGTGCCAAAAAGAAAGAAAAAATCAAAGTATTGGGAATTTTTTGTTATTCTTTATCAAACTAATCCCGATGATTCTCTTGTTTTAGATCCGAAAGGAAATCCAATAGCGTACGCGGCACAGTGCAAGAAATGTGCCAACATATACAAATGGAAGACTGGAGGTGGCACGGGTACAATTTCAAGACACTACGAGACCTGCTACGGGAAAGACACAATTTCTGCATCTCAAACTCAAATAAATTTTGCTGGAGGTAGCACGGGATCGTCAATGGGTACGTTTTCTTATTCTGCCGCTCGGCATAAAACTGAGTTTACAAAATATTTGATTTCTGATGAACTTCCTTTCACTGCGGGTGAAAGTGAGAATTTATATGATTATGCCACATCTTCTTTAAATCCTTGTTTTAGTAAAGTGACTAGAGGCGCCGCTAGAAAAGAGGCTATTAGACTTTTTCATGAGAAAAAAGCGGCTTTAAAAGAAAGTCTTTTGCATGTTAGTCAAATAGCCATTACTTCTGATATTTGGACAAGTAAGCAAAATTACGCTTACATTTGTATCACAGCACATTACATAGATTCACAATGGATGTTGCAAAAACGCATCATCTGTCTAAAAATATTAGAATTTCCACACACAGGCTCCACAATAGCAGGCGCTATTATAGAACACGTGCGTGAATATGATATTCACCAAAAAATATTTTCTGTTTCATTTGATAATGCTAGTAATAATACTTCTGCCATCTCTTCATTAGCGCTAATATTTCAGCCCATTTTAGAAGGTAGATTAATGCATGTTAGGTGTGCTTGTCATATTATTAACTTAGTAGTAAAAGAATGTCTTGATTATTTTAGCTCACATTTAGATATTCTTAGACAATGTTTACACAGTTTAAACACGTCTCCTTCACGGCAACAACATTTCAAGGCCACATGTCAACATTTTAATATTCGTTTTAGAAGATTTGTAAAGGATGTTCCACATAGATGGAACTCAACTTATTTAATGTTGAAGTCCACAATTCCCTTTAGAGATCCTATTACATATTATTGTAACACGGATCTCAATTTTGAATTTCAAGTAACTGAGGATGATTGGGAAGTTGCTTCTTCAATTTGTGAATTCTTAGAAACTTTTTACAATGCTACACGTACTCTTTCCGGTGTTTACTATCCAACTTCTTGCTTAGCTTTACAAGAACTTTGTAACATTTCTTTCTTATTTTCTAAATATAGAACTGCCCACCATTTTGCTTACGTTGTACAGAAAATGGAAGCAAAATTCAAAAAATATTGGGGCGATGTACCTTTATTGTATTGCTTGTCTTCAATTTTTGATCCTAGAATCAAATTAGATGGTGTAGATGCATTGTTAGATGACTTTGGAGAGAACATGAATATTGATGTTAGTGGCACAAAAGTAGAAGTTAAGCTAGCTTTGGATAGATTAGTGGTCCGTTATGAAGACAAAGCACCAACTCCCCGCCCAACTCAAGGGCCTAGTAGTAGTAGTAGCTCTGGTTTGGTGTCTAAGTTGACACACGCCAAAAGTATACTACAACGGAAGAAACAAAAACAATCTTCCCAACCGACCCAAGAGTTGTCTTTATACCTTAGTTCTTATGAGGAAGAAGACGATTCTTCCACTCACTTCACCATTTTAGAATGGTGGAAAAAACACGAAAAAAGATATCCTGTACTTTCTATGATAGCACATGATCTACTAATGGTCCCGGTGTCCACGGTAGCATCGGAGTCATGTTTTAGTACAGGTTCAAGAATTTTGAGCAAGAAGAGAAGCCGGTTGCTGCCAGATATCTTGGAAGCATGTGTATGTGTTCAAGACTGGGTCCAAGCCGAGAAAAGAACTCAAAACAAAGTAGATGAAACTGCCGACATCAACGAGCTAGACTTCGAATCGCTTAGAATGGGTGAATCATTTGGAGCGGAGCAAGAAGAATGAGGCAAAGGTATGAATACAAACTTTGATATTTACACTTTGGAGCGGAGTAAGTAAATAATTTTTAAAAGTAAATAATTTAAAAGAAAGTAAGTAAAATATAAGTAAATAATTTTTAAAAGTAAGTAAATAATTTTTAAAAGTAAGTAAATAATTTTTAAAATATAAGTAAATAATTTTTAAAATATAATTTTTAAAATATAAGTAAGTAAATAATTTTTAAAAGTAAGTAAATAATTTTTAAAAGTAAATAATTTAAAATAAAGTAAGTAAAATATAAGTAATTTAAAAAAACTAAATAAATTATAAATTATATTACTTAAAAGAAAGTAAGTAAGTAAAATATAAATAATTTAAATTAACAACTCAAACAAACTAAATAAATTTAAAAATATAAAAAAAAACATTTTTTAACTTCGCCTATGCCGGTCCCAAGCCCGAAAAAAGGAGGAAAAAATGTTTAAAATTTATACAAATACTTAAAAAAACTTTAAATAAACTTTATACACTTAGAATAAACTTTATAAATAATTTTATATATTTTAAAAATTTAACTTAAACAAATAAGAATATCAATTTTTTCAAATAAAAACTTTATAAACTTTTATATACTTTTAACATAAACTTTATCAAATTTTAAAAAAAAAAAAAATTAAAAACCAAGCCCGGACCCGGCCCAACCCAAGCCCGGGCCCGGCCCGCTGGCCCGAACCGGCCCGGCCCAGCCCCTCACCCGCCGGTCCTGTGGGCCGGGCTGGGCTTCGATTTTACTCACCGGGCCGGGCCCGGCCCGGCCCGCTTTCTGATCCGGTCCGGTCTGGGCTTGGCCCGAGCCCGGTTCAGCCCGCCCAATGTGGGCTTCGGGCCGGCCCGGCCCGGCCCGGCCCGTTTAACACCTTGAGCTTGATTTCACTCACCCAATTGAGTTACTGTAGTTGAACTGATGTTTTGATGGAGAGAGTACATGGGCCATGTGATTTGCCAGAGAAAGGGGTCTGCTTGGCTATGTGATTTGTCACAGGAAGGTGGTCCCCACTTACAATATTTCTCTCCCATGCTAGTCTGGCTTCACTCACCTATCCCACCACTTTCTCGTTTCCTCATTTAACATATTTGGGGCTGTTTGGTTTTCTTCTCCGGTGGGGAGCTCCTCTCCATCCCGTTTCTTCCGCGAGCATGGGTAGCGTAGACAGAGCACGGGCGGCGGCGACGGCAGAGAAGATATCTGAAATCTGATTATATCATTTTTTTGAATAGACCATCAGTCGGCCGCTAGGCCCGCCTAGGGCCGCCTAGTCGGCCGACTAGCCCCTTCACCGATTTTTCAGCCGCCTAGTCCCCAAATCGAGTCGGCGCCGGCCGACTAGCGACTAGTCCCCGACTAGTCGGCCGACTGGTCCGACTTTTGCATCACTGGTAACAATAGAATGTTTGGCAAACATGACTCTACAACCCTTACAAAACGTAGAAGTCTAGCTTACAGAGTATAGAACAAAACATGAAAACCCTCACAAACAGTAACAATAAAGGTGAAAGGGATTAAACTCTTCTAGAATTGTAGTTTCTGTCAGTTCCAATTAAAAGCATATGGTTAGAGTTAACTCTTAAATCACCACTGACACATTCAAGATGGTTATGTTTCAAAAACGATGCAAATGGACATCAAACTTCAAATGTAGTGTGTCATCGCACTTGCTCTTGCAAAACAGTGTTGTTGGACACATTCCAGTACAGACCAGAGAAATTCGGTTTGACAAAGAAAAAAAGCTATATGCAAGAGAAACTTGGAACAGGAGACACTAATATCAGGTACAGGAGTCTAGAGGGAAAAAAAAAAAAAAACAAGGCTCTGCACCCAAGAAAAGCATACTGATCATTAGTTATAACACCACCATTGTGGAAGACAACATCAGTAGCTTAATAAATAGCTTAAGAAAAAGGGTCTACTTAAGATTTATTTTTAATGCATCAGAAAGATTAACAAATACTATAACGGACTTGATGCTCTGACTAGTACTGATAATGAACAAGGAATAAAACATCGATGACCCAATGTGGCTCCAGTATAATGCGTACTTCAAGGAGATATATCACATTCCACAATATATGTGATATAACAAGAAATGGCATATATACTAGATTCAATGAATGTAACCCAAATTTACAGGCATGTTCTGCTGAATGATTGGAATTGCCACAACGGTACAACATTTTACAACAAACTATGTAGCAACCTAAGCAACAAGTCAGAAATACCAACAGAATAGAATAATCATCTCTTACACATTGCTAAATGCATGTGCTATCCCAACATAAAGTACATGGAGCAGTTTCCATGTGGAGAGTGGAGACCAATTAAGTGGGACCTTTTTATCTCTTAAATGATAATGATGTAATAAACTGTATATGGTGAAATCATATCCTATAGTTACAACGTGGGCTGAACACAACTAATGCAGCATCATATGACTACAGATAACACAAGAAACTAACAAGAAAAAACTTATATTTAGTTTCTTAGTGCACAATAAGAACAGAAAACTATGAGTACCTTCCATTTGATTGCATTAAACAGCCCTTATTTATCTTCTGAACTGCCTCATCTGCTGCATCTGGTGTTTTGAATATCACATATGCTTGACCTAACAAGCATGAAATCATCACACTACTATACACAATGTGAACTTATATATATACAGTAGCTTGCATAAGAAATAAGAGAGGGATATTAAGACTCTTCAGTCCCCATTTCGGTTGTGTTTCCTTCGAACATTCTTCTCGTTTTAATTATCTATAGATTCCAGAAGTGTCAAGAGTAAGTGATCAAGAGGGAATAAGATTATGTACCGCAGTGAGGGCTAAGGACTGGAAGCTGTGGAATGATCTTCGCAGTGCAACTTTGGGCAAATGCCCCGTACATGATATCCTACATGTAAGATAAAAGGTTATAGAAAAACATGAAGTTTTGATTAACGCAAACAATTCATTTTAGGTAGAAATTCAAGCGAAAATGCAAACATATAGCTCAACATCAAAGTAACGTCTTCTTCCCCTTTCCTTTTTGTCTTTCCCTTCCTTTCCTCAAGGCCCCCCATTGAAGTTACCGTCTTTATTTCTCTTTTCATTTTACTGTTATACATACCATGGTTATTCATTAGCGTTTTATTGCAATCAGGGGTTTTGTTTTTTTATAATTATAAGCTTATGTACAAGGCTTGGAGTCTTTAGACAATGCTTATACAAGGTTACCTTCGTCTTTGTTATATGCTTGCAGATAATCTATTACAATTAGGGGTTTTGGGTTGGTTCTTTTTACATAATCTAGGTGATGGCATTAATACTGCCACATTCATATCCTACCAGTGTCCTAGTCTCGGACTTTTTTAGAACGCCATATCCTACTTCATATTTGTATGTATCCCTTTACATGTGCTTGTGCACCCTATACATGTATGTATATGACCTGATAACAGTGGCAATGTGGTGTTAGGCAGGTGGGTTAGCACTGAGGCTAGAGAGGGACTGAACAAAGTACATTATCTAGTCTCAGAAAAACAGAGTATATTAGGTTTAATTCAATAAGAAGCTTGTTTAAAGAGGCAACCCCTTATGCCCCTAGTTCAAGGTGATTATGTTAGTTCGTTCGACGCAGAGTATCAAGATGACAGTTTTGAAACCTTGATGCTATTCCATTTCGGTAATGTGTGTGTAACCACTGAGTTGAAGGGGATATTTCTATAATTAAAACTGGATAAATACCAACTCAGAATTTGAGAGGTGAAGAATCAGACAGACATGGTGTTCTCAAGGTGTCAGCAATCCTTGGACCACAAGAACTGTGATAATAAATTATTATGAGAAGGGTATCTAAACAAGGCGTTCAAGAAAAATTCATTGCGTACATTGAAAACAAATGATGCAGAATTAGGTGCAAGGAACGGAACAGTCCCCTATACTTGGAGAAGGGAAGCGCCACCATGGTCATTCATTGGCCATTCATCAACTAGATGAGCTAGACTAGGATATGTGGCATAAATCTGCAAGTATATTTACTTGTCAAGATCCTTAGGAACATATTGTACAATGCAGTTTGCATGTGATAAGTTAAGAGCCAGTCACATGGAAAGTCTTTAAAACCATAAATGCTAGGCTGAGATTTTATTGGTGGTCCGAGCATTCAGGACCACAGGGGCCATGGAATCTAACATTGGTGGGCTTAAAAGAAGTCGCTTGATGAAATGTTTTTGTTTGATATAGGACAAGGACATTTGACCTAAGTGCCTAAGTGGGTTATCGCACATCGGACTTGGTTATTCAATTGGGCATTACATGGATCACTGTGATCTACATGCTTTTTACGAAGCAGAGATAGGCAAGAAGCATATTGATTTTACTTCCAACGGTGCAAGTAAGCAAATAATGGAATAACTGTTAGTTGTTTGGCAATGGCATACGAGGGACAAGGGCTACAACCAAAGTACTAGAAAGAGAGGAGTTGGATTTCAGTGTACATCTTGTACGTGTTCAAGGTTTCCTGTGCACATGTTGTCTAGGAAGAGTTACTTTGTCAAGCCGCAAGCTTGACCTTCAAGGCTTGGGCGAGTTGAGGAGCCTTCTGTAGTGTAGAGGCATTGTGTTGTTGACCCATGTCTCTGGCCATGAGTATTGAAGGTATGGCCAAGTGGAACACTAAAGATGGCACTGTATTTGCCATAGTTTAGGGTTACAATGTTTGAGGGAAAGACATTGTCCGCACCATAATCCTAATTGCTATGCACTGTCTTGGGTTGTTCTGTGCAAGGATGTAGTGCATAGCATAAGCATGTACAGGATAGTCTTGAATTCAGTACTGCATGCATACTTGTACTTCAAGATGTTCCACAAGCGGATTCCAAAATCCTGACATGGAAACAGCTATGTATATGCAAATGGGCATAAATATCTGGAAAAAAAAGCCCTATAAAGTTTGCTTAAAAGCATGGTCAAAATCACACTGGTTTTTCAACTTGCTTGAAAAAAATCAGCCAATTCAGCCCTTTCAGATTTTAGTATTACAGGTACAATAATCAAAAATAGATTGAAGAGCAAAACAACACATAATAGGTCACCTAGTGCAGTCTGTTCTTAGGATCTTGCATAGAAGTGGAGCAACTCTAAACATGATAACTGGGCTGAATTTGTTAAAAATCATCCAACTTATTCCCGATGTATTGCAACCTAACATGTCAATAAGTGTTCTCATAAGGACCTGTCTAAAGTTGTACACTAGTCATATTGGCTGCATGGCGAATTTTCCATGTCAGCCTACCACATTTAGGACTGTTTTTATTTCTATATAATATAAAATGTATTTTGTTGCTAGCCTTTTACATAATGGAGGGAGATTCTGCATCATTCGAACTTTTTCATGTATGTGACAACCCTAGATATAGTCCCACATCACATATGAGATGAGAGTTCCGTTGGTCTATATATGAATGTTTGAGTCTCATGTGTACATTACGTTAGCCCAATGATCGTATCATGTTTTTGAATATGGCTAATCGATTAAGTTCAACATTATGATATCACTAGTATTCATAAAATCACTATATTATCGATATTTAAACTTAGAATCTCCTACGGTGCAATAAATATATCATATTATTTTGTTCGTCTAACATGTATTTGCAGACAAACAGTGAGAAAGATCAAACCATGACATATACGATAAAAAATTTATGATAAGCCAAAGACGGCGTTATACCAGAAAAATTTCTCTGAACTGCCTACGACATCTTCGGGGCTACGCACTCGGGGGTTTCCTTGTCCGGTCAGGGATGGGGGTCGAGGAGGCAGCACTCCCTGTGGGAGTTCAGGGACGAAACTCCCGAAATTCGGATTTTCATATCTATTCATCTTTGGACGACTGTCGTCAAAGAAAAAAGTCACCATTCAAGAAGTATGCAGCTTGCTCGTGTCCTTATGTTTTATTTTGTATTTTCTATTTATTTTATTATAGGACCAATTGTACATTGGGTCACAGTAGCACTAGAAAACTTAAAACCCAATCCTACCCACTACATTTCAGCCCACCATATAAACCAGTCCACAAATACAGACCTGGTCCATAGTGACCAAACTCGGACCGAACTTGGTCAGGGTAAAACCTAATTCCCTATTCAGTCTATTCTTCCAGATCACTCGGCTCTAACGTTCGAATTTATGAATGTTAGGGGACCGAACTCTGCTCGAACTCAGTCCCCCAGCTAACCTATAAATAGACCTTGAATTCTTCACTTAAAACTCATTCACATTCAATCTTCTTATCTAATCCTGAGCTATTTAATCTTCCTATTCCCAAAATCAACTCTCAGCCTTCTAGTGTGCCAAAGTTGCGATCTCGGTTAGAAGTATGTTCGAGTTGTAAAGCTCGAATCAATGTTCTAAATGGTGGTTGAGGCAGCCGCCTAGGCGGTCTCTCTCCACACCGCTTTTGCGGTAGGCGGTGGAGTAGGCGGCCAACGAAGAATTGGCGACGTAGGCGAAGGTGAGACGGCGTAGACAGACGCCTAGACGAAGCAATACCTAACAAAATATTTTGGCCAAAAGATTTTGCAAGCATTATGGGCCTATGGTTCACTTTTACAAAATTAAAACTTCATAAATCTTCGTGTTCTACAACTTAGTTATGCATGGAACACCCTTAAAATATACATATTATGAAAAGAAAAAAAAGTGATAAAATAGTAAAAAATCGTCCAAATGTATCAACCGTCTAGGCGGTGCCTAGGCGGCCTAGACCATAGGCGGACTCTCTCTGTCGTGCACCCGCTAACCGATGTTTAGAACCTTGGCTTGGATTTCCAAGTGTTGCTCTTTACACTTGTTGTTTGAAGTCGGCAAGCTCTTCGGATCAAAAACTTGTGGTTGTTGAAATCTTCGTGTCCTTCGGATCAAAGCACGTGTATGTACGAAATTGCAAGCCTTCGAATCAAAGCTTGTGTTTTTACTGAGTGGATTTGACATCGAACTAGAGTTCTCAAGACTGTATTAGTCCTCCACGAAAAATACCAGTATACATCGTGGTGTTTGCGTTTGCTTTTCTAAAACCTATTTACTTTCCATATACATATGCTTTAAATTGATAATTTATAGTTGGTAAATTGCCTTACTGTTTTTGGGATAGTATTGACACACACTCTATTCACCCCCCTAGAGTTGCCTAGTTGTCTTCACATTAAAGTAAACATATGGCAAGAAGCCAATTGATGATGCACGTGAGGCCCATGCATGTCCTGGGAGACCTATGGGTTGGGTGTGACAATATAAGTATCTATTGACATTTTAATACCATATAATTTTGCATTATTAATTTGGAGAAAAACTACAGCAAGCAAAATAGAGGATATGTACTTTAATTGCGAAAGACGAGTTAAAAGCAATAATGTCGTGATAAGGAGCCCCATGTTTCAAAGAAAGGAGACGGGTTATTCACATTTAATTTGATGGTCATAGGTGAACTGAAAGCTAAGCAGTGGTAATTATAAAGATCCCCTCGGGTGGTGCGGAAATAGAGATGTCTCCTACATTACCCGTAATATGTGGAAGTATCGACACAATTGAAAGCTAAGCGGTGGTAATTTAATCAAGTTATCATAACCCAAGCTAGAAATACATACCTCCAGATCTGTCGATGTAAACGATCTGTCAATATTGTCAAGGAAGACGAGAGTTCCTTGTTCATTTGCCTTTTTCATTCTTCCTTCCCAAGGCTGAAAGTTTGTGCAAGGCAAAAATATAAAGTATAAGTCTATAACTTGCTCAAGTGTCAAAGATAGAAATGATGACATAAAGTAAAAAAAAAAAAAAGGAAAGAATACTTACGAGCCCCTTAAACCATTTGCTTCTATCCTGCCAATATATGAGAAAAGGATTAGCAACATGGTTTTATCAATTTTCTTGTATCGTTTTTGTAAAACAAAAGTATTAAGCAATTGAAATCATTTTTAGGATAAATTAATTTTAATTTAGGTATACATAATCAGAGTGGAGCTTGGAGTGGAGCCTCGCAGACTAATGTTCAAGCAACACCGGCAGAACGGAAGAGAAGAGAGAGACAGGACAACAAAACAAAAGATCGAGAGAGCAAAGCTTGAAAGGCGGCAAGAACAACAAATCAAAAGCCTAGAATTACAAAAAACTATATTCTTCAAATGTTGGTCGATTTCTATAGCTAACATATCGGCCAAAAATGTTGGACAAATCCCGAAATATCAGCCAATTTTGACATTTTTGTCCAATATTTGTCATTTCACCTAAAAACCGACATGTCGACTAACATATTAGGCATGTCATGTCGACTAACATATTAGGCATGTCAGTGGACATCTACAAAACTGTACACCGTACATGTCCAAAACACGTGCCATTTTCTCTATGGTATCACTTTCGACTTCCCAAAAATACATACATTTCTTATCCTATGTTTCAATGTATCGTACTCATCAATTTAGCATTCTTATTTCAGCGCTCATTTTCTGACATGTTTTTAATTGCCTAACACTTTGATCCATAAAGCATGGATGGTTGTATCATAAATTTTCCTTTCAACTTTAGTAATATATTATGATCACAAATCATTCCATACACACTTTATCCCAACCATCATGTTTTACATCCTTCTCAATCTCTACATTATAATGAATTATGGATCCTAATTACAGAAAGATATTGCTCCCATGTATCTCTTGTCCATCAATGTCTATTAATTTATTTTTGACCTTTGGTTGAAGTTACATTTCATATACTCTATTTGCCTCCTAATTGTAAAACTCTCTCCATCAGTCTATTTAGAGTTTTAACCTTTCTTTGGTCTCATCAACTAGTATAATATAATCAACAAACAACATCCACCATGGAACTTCATCCTGAATATGCCTAATAATTTCATCCATAGCTAGTGCAAACAATGTCTTAATGTTGATTATTTGTGTAACCAAACGGTGATGGAAAATGGTGTGGTATCTCCTTCAATTGTCTACACGGTAATCAAATGAATCTATGCATGATATTGCTCACAAATATTAACAAACAAGATTCAAGAGAAACTCCATGATTCAAACTTTAAAGACAGCAGAACAAATGCAGGTCTGCCAATAATTGAGGAAGCGATACTTTTCACATACCATTATTCATGATAAAGGTACATACCATTATTCATGATAAAGGTACCGGAACTGGAAACAAGGTAACAATTTTAGCAGATAGATATGATCTATACCATGTCTTCTTATATAGCTTATGACAGCCAAGATGTATAGTGCACTCACCGTGTCTGGCCTTCGGGTCACATCCAATACTCGACGCTCTGATGTTTCATTGTTTTTCACCGAAACAGCAGCATCTTTCATTCGGGATTCATCAAGGGACTTGGTATTCTTTTCATTCAGTTTCATCATCCCAGAAGACTCTTTGATTGATCGAACAGATCCCTTACCAGAATCATCCTCATGTGATAGGATCGGAACCTTCCTTGTGCTGACTGCATTCTTGTTTTTCTCCAGATCAGCTGACAACTTCCCCGAATCAGAACTCAATTTCATCTTCTTAAGAGACTTACCATCATTTACATCTGCTTCAAGGGACTTGCTATTCCTCTCACTCAGCTTCATCTTTCCAGAGGACTCTTTCACTGGCCGAACGGATCCTTTACCAGAACCATCCTCATCATGCATGATATGTACTTTCTTCATGTCGGTTGCATTCTTGTTCTTCTCCAGATCATCAGATGACTTCAATGTATCAGAACTCAGTCTTATCTTCTTAGAAGGCTTATCACCAGGTATATCTGCTTGGGCTTTATATTTCCCAGATTCAATGTTCCCGTTGCCATCCAATCCACTTGCTTCAGCTTTAGAAATAGGAGATGGATCATGTTCCTCCTGGTTTAGGAGAAACTTAACTGAAAACAGAGAGAGAATTGAGTACTGGAAGCATGAAGTTGTCTTTTCACTATTTCATATTACACAAAATCACAGGAAACATGTAATGCTTACCTTCGACTCCAGCAATTTTATCACTTATCTTGTCGGATATAGTACATGTTCCGACATCAAAGGTGCAACAAAAAATATAATCTGCAGATTCTATTGCTTCCTTGGAAGGCTGTGGATTCCTTTTATCCTTGGATGTGCAGATCACAGAACATTTGCCACCAATAGATTCCTGGAATAAGAAATGTTAAGCACGAAAATGAATTAGAGAAACTACAGGTTTCTTGAAACATATTTATCTATTAACTGAAGCATTAACTAAACAAAAAAATTCTAGTTTAGATAAAGACTCCAAGTACTTCATTGAGGCTCTTTGGTCTTCTTTTTATTCCTCTCTTTTTTGCTACTTGGCTTTGTTAGAATAACTAGTTTTCACGTGCACTGCACGACCTCTTGTTTTTAGACAATAAAATCGGTACCAAAATACCGCTAATAGTGTTGAAAAATTATATAGGAATTTAAATTGTATTAAAATAGTTTAAACATGATTTGAATATATTTTAATTAGGATTTGTTACAGATATTGTTTCGTTACATGATATCAGATAGTTAGTTTAGACATGATTTGAATATATAATTAGGATTTGTTATAGATATGTTTTTAGGACTTTGAGTATATGCTTAGTTTGATAATACCATATAGTTATTAGATAATAATAGGATTTTAGGATCTTTTTTTTCTTAATTATGCAAAGATATACATAGCCGTTTTCAAGCATCTTTATAATAGTAGAGATATATAACCCTTACCTCTTACTACTGATGGAACTGGGGATTCCCAGGACCACGGATTGGTGTGCGTATTGATCGATAGAAAGTTAACAGATTTAAAACGTGTTCTAACCCTTCATAGGCAGAAACTAGGGTTCATAAATTATACATGTGATGATAAGAAGACGACGATTTCCAGCAACCTCGAGCAGTCAGCGACCCCAAGATCTTTTGCATGTTTTCTTCTTTCCTCAGGTTGGACGTCGTGTGGACGACGATCTCCCAACTTTTTCTTCCCTTGGTTGTCCTCTCTTTCTCTCCTCTCGGGATGAACGAATTTAGAAAAAGATGATCTTCTTAGGATACATATGACGGCCAGAGAATAGAGGGTATATATAGGCTACGGCAGGGACCATGTGAAAAAATTAGGTTTTGGTCTCCTAACGGATCTAGGTATCCCGTGTTCATCCCAAATACACAACCAAGGCATGTTAACAATAGCTCGGTCCACTAAAGAGCTACTGTTGCACTACATTCCTAATCCCATATTAGGTCTATGGGCTCCTTCTTATTATATGCTTGTTTGTCTCCTCATGTTAAGATATCGAATGTTCGTCAATCAAAATAAGTTACTGACAACTACATTGATCGACATCTTTTATCCTTAATTAGTACCACTCAACTTTATTTGCCATGTCGGATATAATCCACCTGCAGGATTTACATGACAATCCTTATGAGTTCCTTAAGGGGGCATCATCAACCCGATACATCGGAACATTGATCGATAGAAAGTTAACAGATTTAAAACGCGTTCTAACCCTTCATAGGCGGAAACTAAGGTTCACAAATTATACCTGCGATGATAAGAAAATGACGGTTTCCAGCAACCTCGAGCAGTCAGCGATCCCAAGATCTTCTGCATGTATTCTTCTTTCCTCAGGTTGGACGTCGTGTGGACGACGATCTCCCAACTTTTTCTTCCCTTGGCTGTCCTCTTTCTCTCCTCTCGTGATGAACGAATTTAGAGAAAGATGTCACATGGACGACAATCATGTATTCCTTCCTCGGGTTGGACGTCGTGTGGACGACAATCTCCCAACATTTTCTTCCCTTGGTTGTCCTCCCTTTCTCTCCTCTCGTGAACGAATTTAGAGAAATATGCTTTTCTTAGGATACATATGACGGCCAGAGAATAGAGGGTATATATAGGCTACAGTAGGGACTATGAGGAAAAATTAGGTTTTGGTCTCCTAACGGGTCTAGGTATCCCATGTTCAGCTCAAACACACAACCAAGACATATTAACAATAGCTCGGTCCACTAAAGAGCTATTGTTGCACTACATTCCTAATCCCAAATTACGTCTATGGGCTCCTTCTTATTATATGCTTGTTTGTCTCCCCATGTTAAGATATTGAATGTCCGTCAATCAAAATAAGTTACTGACAACTACATTGATCGACATCTTTTATCCTTAAGTAGTACCATTCAACTTTATTTGCCATGTCGGATATAATCCACCAGCAAAGTTTACATGACAATCCTTATGAGTTTCTTAAGGGGACACCATCAACCCGATACATCGGGACATGGATTCCTTCTATAATCAACAGCCCATCATACACAATGCCATTACCCAATTCATAGAGATTATTGACTCATTATGAATATCACTCTTTTATGAATCAAAGTAATGCACACTACATATACATGTCTGTTATTATATCCGAATTAAGAGCACAATGTCACGGACTTAGTGTTTTTGCTAGCACTTCGTCCCGTACGGCGCACTAACTTCCTTCTCGAATACTCATGCAAGCCTTCCCAACCCGACATAGCTAGAACACTAAGGAAATTAAGAAGAGTCGAGCAAAGATGGGACTCATAAGAACTTCTTTTATTACTTGGAGAATGCTTACTAGTTTGGTGATGAGGAACAAATGAGACATCCCCTTATTTATAGTGCTTATAGAGCTTATATGAAAACTTCTGGAATCGACATATTCCAAGGATTATTCTCTAAGGGATAAGAACAAAGAAAACTTCTAGTACATCCAAATAGATCATGATACATCAAGAAGGATCTGGAGTCTTCTGGAAGATTCAGGATCCTCTGGAAGACTCTGGGGCCTTCTGGAAAGTTCCACCATCTTCTAGAATGTTCTAGAAGCTTCCCACATAACCTTGGTCCGTGGAAAGGTTATGCAACTTAGTCTCGGACAGGGCACAATATTTGGGACGTTACATTCTCCCCCACCTAAGGCGTTGACGTCCTCGTCAACCATGCTCGCTGAGAAACGCTTGAACCTCGGCCTCGAACCGATGCAGCGTATTAGCACGTTCCCAGCTAGACTCGTCGTGCGACATGTCCTTCCATTGGATGAGGTACTCCACGTACGGGGACACGCCTCGCCGACAAATGGTCCTCTTGTCCAGCACGGCTTCTACCTCCTTGTCGAAGGACGTAGTCATGGTCGCCGTGGGTCGCTTCGGAACTCCTCGCTGGGGATCCTCCCAAGTCTTCGTGATAAGGCTTCAGGCAACTCGCATGAAAGGCTGGATGAATCTTCAGCTTGGCGAGGAGCTCGAGCTTGTAGGCCACCTTGTCTACCTTCTTGAGCACGGGGAAGAGACCTTCGTACTTCCGTATCAGTCCTTTGTGCACTTTCCGGAACACCTTGAACTGTTGCGGTTGTAGCTTCACCATCACCATGTCCCCCTCTTTATACTCAACCGGCCTTCACCTCGCGTCGGCCCATTTCTTAATCTTCCTTGCGACCTTCTCCAGAAATGCCTTGGCAATGTCCGCCATTGCCTTGAAATCTGAAGTGAACTGGTTTGCCGCGGGACTTCTACTCGAGGACCCCGCACTCAGCGTGTGCGGGGCAAGCAACGGTCGACCCATTACTAACTCGAATGGGCTGCTATACGACGACTCGCTCTGTTGCAGATTGTAGCAGAACTGAGCAACGTCGAGGTGGTGCACCCAATCACGCTGGTTTGCACTCACGAAATGCCACAAGTACTCCTCGAGCAGAGAATTGATATGCTCGGTCTGTTCGTCCGTCTGCGGGTGGAAGCTGGTCGAGAAGTGTAAGTCCATCCCGAGAATTTTGAACACTTCCGTCCAGCGGGATCTCGGTCGCTGACAATGTTCTCCGGAATGCCCTGAAACTTCACCACGTGGCTGATAAACAGTCGTGCGGCCTCCTCTGCTGTGCAGTCCGTTGAAGCAGCAATGAAGGTCGTATACTTAGAGAATCGGTCCACCACTACGAGAATGGATCCAAGCGCCCCCACTTTCGGCAGGGCGGAGATGAAGTCCATCGATATGCTCTCCCACGGTCGGCTCGGCATGGAAAGAGGCTCCAGCAGGCCCCGGGTCTCTGATGGTCCACCTTGTCTTGTTGGCACACAAAACAGGTGCGCATAAAGTCCTCCACATCCTCGCGCACGCGAGGCCAGTAGTAGGCGGCCTCCAACAACGCCAAAGTCCGCTTCTGGCCCGGGTGTCCAGCCCACTTTGTATCGTGGCACTACTTGAGCAGCTGTCTCCGCAAGCCACTCCACTTAGGCACAACCACTCTATGGCCCTTGGTATAGAGAAGTTCGTCCTTTAGCCAGAACCGTCTCGTTTTGCCCTCCTGGACGAGCTTCACTATAGCCTATGTCAGCGGGTCCTCCATGATACCCACTCGGACACGGTCCAGAATATCTCTTGAGCAAGCACACTATTGCGAGCTCGGCCTTCCTGCTGAGAGCATCGACCACCTGATTCTCCTTATCGGGCTTGTATCGCAGCTCATGTCAAACTCGGCTAGAAAATCTTACCATCTCGCTTGCTTCGGGGACAATTTTTCTGGGACTGGAAGTAGCTCGTGGCAACATTGTCCATCATGACCACGAACTTGGTACCGAGAAAGTAGTGTCGCCACGTCCTCAAGCTGTGCACGACCGCGGTCATCTCCTTCTCTTGCACCGTGTAGCGCCGCTCGGTATCATTCAACTTGCGAACTCTCGAACGCGATGGGGTGCCCTTCCTACACCAACACCACACCGATGGCGAAGTCGGACACGTCCACCTGTACCGGGTAGACCACTCCTCTTGTATTTGTCAACGACTGACATGTCAATAGGTTGCGTTTTAGGCCAACATGATGATACGGGAAGGATAGAAAGGGCACCTCGAACGCCTTGAAGTAGTCCGGTAGAGATAGGACCAGCTCCTACGCCACAGCCCTCTTGAGCGTCTCGAATGCCTCCTCGCATTTGGGCGTCCAGCTCCACGCCCGATCCTTCCGCAACAGATCGGTCAGAGGCACTGCTATGGCGGAATATCCTCGGATGAACCGCCGATAGTAGTTCGCCGGGCCTAGGAAGGATGGCAGTTCCGTCGGCCTGGTAGGAGCCTCCCACTCCCGAATGGATTGGACCTTCGTGTCGTACGTCCATATCTTGCCATAACCCGATCCAGTGCCCCAAGAACAACACATCTTCTTGTGCAAATGAGCACTTCCGCTTGACGAGAGTTCGTTCTCCCTCGTCACTTGGAAGACGGGCCTTCAAATGCTCTATGTGCTCCTCCATCGTGTTTGAGTACACGACGATGTCGTCGAGATAGACCACGACGAACCGATCTAGGTAGGGATGAAAGAGCTTGTTCATCAAAGTGCATAAAGTTGCAGGAGCATTTATTAGACCAAAAGGCATAACCAAAAATTCATATGCACCATACCTCGTGACGCATGTCGTCTTAGCCTCGTCGTCCTCTGCAATCCGGACTTCATAGTATCCCAAGCGCTGACCGAGTTTGGAGAAGTATCTTGTGCCTCCCAGTTGGTCGAACAGGTCCGCCACCAACGGGATGGAATATTTGTTCTTGACAGTCACCTTGTTTAGTGCACGATAGTCGATGCACAAACGAAGGCTTCCATCCTTCTTCTGGAATAGCACCAATACACCATACGGGGCCTTCGACGATCTGATAAAGCCCGCATCTAGCAGCTCCTTGAGTTCTGTTTAACTCATCTAGCTCGGGCGGGGACATGCGATATGGAGCCATGGCGGACGACTTCGTGCCCAGCTCCAACTCGATGGTGTGGTCTACCTCCCTCCGCAGAGGTAGCCTCTTTGGCAACTCCTTCGGCATGGCGTCCCCGAACTCCACAAGGACGTCATCGATCTCAGGCGGAAGATCCCCCTGCAGGCGCCTCCTCCGTCTTGAGCACCGCAAGGTAGGTCATCTTCCGTGTCGTATCCCCTTCTTGAGTTGTAAGGCGGAGAGAGCCTTCCCCTTCGCAAGCTCACCTCGTGCAACAGTCACCATGCACGGGAGCTCTCCTCCATGATCCCGACGACTCCCAGATGAGGCATTGGGACCGCCTTTGCCAATGTGAGGAAGTCCATCCCAAGGATCATGTTGAAGTCGTCCAGTGGCACGGCCGTGAGACTGGTGACACTTGTACAGTCTCCCACTTGGATCTTCACGCCTCTGGACACCCCTGCACGAGGCGAGCCTCTGCGTTGACCGCCTTCATCTTGCTCGAGTCTTTTTCAAGCACCAGACCCAAGCGCTGGACCTCCGCGTCCGGGATGAAGTTGTGGGTTGCCCCTGTGTCGACCATCGCCCTCGTGTTGTGGCCATTGATCTTTACGTCCACATACATCAGCTCTCGACTCGGAGCTTTGGCCACGACCGCCTTGCTCTTCAAAGCATTGAGTAGGCGCAAGACACCCATGTGAGCCCCCATCCTAGGCTCCTCGTCCTCGGCCTCCCCGCCTTGGACCACATTCACCCTCTTGTCCTTGTTGGTGCAGTCGCGTGCGAAGTGATTCCCACCGCACACGAAGCACTTAATCTTCCGCTCCGTCGGAGGCTTTGCAGGCTGCTTGTCGTTCGGCGGGGCTCCCTTTCCGTTGTTCTTCTTGTCTCCCCTATCGTTGAACTTGGTGGTGGTCTTTGCCTTGGGCTTGGGAATATCGCTCCGTCGATACTCTATCAGCTTTTCGGCCGCTGCAACGACCGTTTCATATCTGACATGTGTTGCCTTTGCAATTCTTGTGCCGCCCATGGTTGCAGATCGTCTAGGAAGAAGAACAGGCAATCTTCTTCTCCCATACTAGAAATGGCAAGCATCAGGCGGATGAACTCTGCCACATACTCCTTGATGTACCCGGTGTGCTTGAGCTATCGCAAGCTCCGCCTCGCAACATACTCCACATTCTCCGGTAGAACTGAGACTTAATCTCCTTTTTAAAATCCTCCCAAGTCTCAATCGAGCAGTCCCTTTTCTATCTCGATGCACATGCGTCGCCACCACAACATAGCACCATCAGAAATATAGGGACGTCGTGTTTACCTTATCGGTCTCATCCTCGATGTGAACCGCCTTCAGGTACCACTCGACATTCCAAATGAAGTTATCCACCTCCTTCGCGTCTCGCACGTCGTTGAAGGATTTGGGTTCTGGATACTTCACTTTCTGGGCCGCCTCCCTCCTTGGAGTCGTACCACCAGCAATGGCCTTCTCGAGGATCGTCGCCTTGGTTTTTAGCTCCTCGCGCAGTTCGGCAATCTCCGCCTTGGTAGCCTTTCATTCCTCCTCGAACTCGGCTTGCATCTCATAGTGTTGCTCCCGAAACTGCACCATGGCATGGTGACATCAGTCTCCAACCCATGGGCGAACTCCTCGTGAACCGTCTGGTTTTGCTCCACTTCAAGCTCGACGGTCGTCACGCCTTTCTCCAGCACCTCCATACGGGATGCCAACTCGCCAAGGGCTCGTTCCATCGACGGCTCCTTGCACTTGTCCTTCCTCCCGGGCTTCGCCTTCTCCTTAGGCGATGCGGATTGCTCCTTGTTGTGGACGATCTCGGATGAAGACACGGGGACGATCGACCTTTGCTCTGATACCACTTGTCACGGACTTAGTATTTTTGCTAGCACTTCGTCCCGTGCGGCGCACTATCTTCCTTCTCGAAGACTCGTGCAAGCCTTCCCAACCCGACTTAGCTAGAAAGCTAAGGAAATTAAGAAGAGTGGAGCAAAGATGGGACTCGTAAGAACTTCTATTACTTGGAAAATGCTTACAAGTTTTGGTGGTGAGGAACAAATGAGGCATCCCCCTTATTTATAGTGCTCATAAAGCTTACATGGAAACTTCTGGAATTGGCATATTCCAAGGATTATTCTCTAAGGGATAAGAACGAAGGAAACTTCTAGTACATCCAAACATCATGATATATCAAGAAGGATCTGGAGTCTTCTGGAAGATTCTCGGATCCTCTGGAAGATTCTGGGCCTTCTGGAAAGTTCCACCATCTTCTAGAATGTTCTGGAAGCTTCTCGTATAACCTTGGTCCGTGGAAAGGTTATGCAACTTAGCCTCGAGGGGCACAACATTTGGGGAGTTACAACAAGCATCCATAATAGCAGAGGTATTTGTTGTCTTATATAGTCAGTACAAAGAGAACAACATCAAGTGGTCATGTTCAATACATACAAAGTGCACTAGTATAAACCTATAGTCAAGATAGACTAATGTCGGATTACACTACAACCTTACCAATGGTTTGTCCAAATCCATCTAGGTTGTGAACCATTTATATATTCTACAAGGGACTGATAGTATGATCTTCTATGTGTCACCACACACCATATTATCTACAATGTAGATTATCAGACACTTGCATTAACATATAACAAATATAAAATGCCAACATTTGCCCATATGAATCTCATTCAAAAATAATAGAAATATATAGTTAATACAAAAGTGATGCTTTTAGTATATAACCCTAACAACTACAAGCTCTAGTGTTTTGGTGTTGTGGCAAGGATTTTAACGTGGTAGTAGACAACCCAGGTTTGAATACTCTGGCATACATTTTATGTGGATCTTAAAAAAAAAACACAGCGTGAGTCTAGCTCTATGTCCAAAAAATGGGTCTTGGACCTGCAGTGCAGTGTGATAATATCAATATATAACCCTCAACCCTCACTATACGTGCAGTAGCAGGGACTTTATCATGCCTAATGGGTCATAAAGATAGATTTTCTTATAGCATAATGTAGCATCTTAATCCAGGTTCAAAATCTCAGTTTCATCTCCTCCCAAATTTTGAAAAAGCTAATAGTCAATTTCAGCACTTAAAACTTTTAAAAAATATATAATTATAAGGATCTAATGTCATATAACAAAAAAGAGTGATTCAAAATAATTTGCAAAAAAAAATGTTTATTTAGCTATAATAATGGATTCAAGTCCAGCTCAAAACATTTCTAACCCAAACCATTCCATTTATAAGGTATAGTGGATCAATAGGTGACCGGGTTTGGGCCCGCATACAGATCTTTACTTCCATAGTAATTAAATACACAAGGTGCCCAGCAGTGCAAAGGTTGTAAACAACAAAGACGCAAAAGGTTGTAAAAGACAAAGGCAAAGGCGCGAGGCGAAGTGAAGCCAAGGAGCACGTTTATTCAAAAATGTATAATAATATTTATAAATCATATATGTTTATGTAAATGTAATAGATATTGAAAGTGGACGTGTCACAGTGGTGCCACAGTGGTTATCAAGCATGACTATAAATCATCTGGGTGTTTTTTCCTTTTGATCTACCAAGCAGTGAAGCTTCTAACAGTTTCCAAGAGATATTAAGTGTCTAATCCAACGGCTATGTTGTACGAACATGGATATGACACTGTAAGGACACGACAACACGGATACGTTACATATCTTGGCGTGTCCTAGTATATTTGTGGAGTGTTCAATTTGTGTCTGTCCTAGTGTATTTGCGGAGTGTTCAATTCGTATCTGTAGAGTGTCCGACACAACATGACCACATTTTTGCAGTGTCTGTGCTTCCTAGTGCAACATAGTTGGTAGCTCTTCCAGAAAGCCTGAAAAAGATGATCGCAGTGGTATACAACAAATTGGTTCTGCACGATGGCAAGGCAGTGGTTCTAATAACCTGCCATAGCTTGTCGGTGACCTAGTGGTATTATTGGAAAAGCAAGTTAAATTCAAAATAATTCTCAGTCACAAGAAGTAATCCAATGTAACATGTTTAGAAAACAATCATCTCTTGTGTTAGTCCAAAAATTCTACAATTAATCTATCAAAGAACCAAAGGAGCATAGAGGAAATTTGTAAACATATAAAAAGCAAATTAAGCTATGTCGT